>JAPPVO010000059.1:141440746-141612620 GCA_030407325.1 Camellia japonica | reverse complement strand
GGAATACCTTAGGCTCGTGGGAAATTATGTTTGTCACAATGGGTTACTAGGCTAGAATGGGACGTCTACGTACTTGGTGTAACTTGTGTCTACTCATGTGATTATGCGGGTATGGCCGAACGGGAGGTGCATGGTGTTGTGGGCTTTTTGGCTCGGTGTAGACACCCCATTTTTGACCGACCTTAAGACTCAGACGTCACCGATTGAGCGCTGGTGATGTTGTATTGTGCTCGTTCTGAGGTTGCGGAGTCTCGGCCGTGAGCCTTGCCTCCGAACTTCCGGACTTTTCGTGCCTTGCCTCGGTTTGCGAACAAGCTCGGTTTTCTCTATTTTCTCTTCCTGAGGGGAGGGAGAGGTCTCATAGATCATCTCTCAGTGGCCATAAGCTACGTTTCGTGGTCGCAGGCCATTTTTCCCATTTCGGAGCCCGGTTCCCGGTTTTCGGAGCCGTCAGGCCGTTTGCCTCGGTTCGGGACCGCCTAACCACCTCCGTTTGCTCCGATTTTTGGCACATACCATTCATTTCCTCCCTTTTGAGGGACACTGTGGTCCGAGAGACCAACTTCGTGGTCGAACACCACTCCCGGTGCCCAGCAGTCATTTCGAGGAACCGGACTGCGCGTTTTGGCCCCCGAGCCTTACTTGCAAGCATTGTTGGGCTCCGACCCAAACTAGAAATAGTCATATTTTGAGTCCCTTTTCATGTTTGATTAAGGGTTTTTCTTTATTTGAGACCTCCTTCTGTCACTTGCCTCTTTACTTCTTTTTAGGCCTTTTTTTGCATGGTATTTTAGGCGTACTTGTGGGCTGTGTTGGACTTGGTCGTAAACTACAAAGTGTCTTATTTTGAGCCCCTCTTCAACTTTGTTGAAGGGCTCTTGGCCGTTTGGAACCAGCAGCTACCACTTGCCTTTATATCCCTCTTTAGGTCAATTTTTGGAGGGAAACTTGAAATATTTCCACCCCCTTTTTTTTCCCCCTCTTTTCCAGCCTCTTTTGCCTATATATACAGCATCCCAGGTCTGATTTAAGGGTTAGAAAAATTTTTTTTGAACCTCTTGCTTTGAATCTCTCTCTCTCTAGATTCCAAGCCTCAAAACCTTTTTGTTCTTGGACCATTTTTACACTACAACCCATAGCACCCTCCTTCCTTCCTCCATTCCGACATTTTGCAGCTGATTTGCAGAGGCTAGGGGCTCTTCTTCTTGGTCCAAAATGCTGTCAAAGTTTGGTCTTCAAGGGTAAGCAATATTTTCCCTCTTTTGTGCTTTTTTTGTTCCATTTCTTAGGCCCATTTTCTTGCTGTTTTGAGCTCCGACCAAAACTAAAAGTAGTGTTTTTTTGAGCTCTCTTCACCTTTCATTAAGGGCTCAACCCTGTTTGGGACCCCTATCTTGCACTTGCTTCAATATCTCTCCTTGTATGCTGTATTTTTACATGATGTTTCTAGCCTATGTGTGATCTGTTTTTGAGCATGACATAAACTTTAAGTTGGCTTAGTTTGAGCCCCTCTACAACATTGTAGAAGGGCTCAACACTTTTGGAGGCCTCCATGTGGCACTTACCATTATACCCCTCTTTGGCCCCCATTTTTGCATGCTTTGTTAGCCTACCTTGCTTCTGTTTTTAAGCCATGATCAGAACTGAAAATGGCCATATTTTGACCCCCTGGACATATCTCATTAAGGGTCTTTGGCTGTTTGGTCAATTTTTTATATACCTCATGTTATAGCCTCTTGTTGGCCTACTTCTTACATGGCATTTTTAGCATGTTTTTATATTGTTTTGGGGGTTTTCATCTACTGAAAAACAGCATGTTTTCAGGCCCTCTTCAGTGTTGTAGAAGGGTCTTTTTCCATTTGGGCTTTGCATCTATCACTTGCTTCATTGCCTCCCTTGCGGAGCCATTTTTGTATGCCATTTTAGCCCTACTTGTGACTGCTGTTTGGCCGTGTTTTGTACTGTAAAGATGCTTATTTTGGGGCTGCCTTGCTTCTTCTTTTTCACTCCATGTCCAGATTATGCATGCTTTGTATAGCTGTAAGCCATTTCATGTACCTAGTTTCGCATTTCGGGAGAGATTCCATGCATCGGGTGTCATTTCGCCTTGTTTCGGGGCTGTTTTCTCCCTCATTTTGCTACTGATTTTTGCATGTTTGCATATCATATTCCATGTCTTTGCCATGTCTCATTAGAGTGGCATTTCGGTGCCTGAGGGTCGGTCCTCGGTTTGCGTGCACGCGTGCACGCATTTCGAGTTGTCTTGTTTTCATCTGATGGCCTCCTATGTGAGTGTGGCTGAGGCTCTCTCATGTTGGTGTAAGCCCATATTGCATTGCGTATGCCATTTCATCCATAGCATTGTGTATGCTCGGTTGTGTATCACCTCGTGTAGCGTGTATGCCATTCCATAACATTGTGTATGTTAGGATTGTATTAGTTGCATTTCATGCATATCATGCATATTGCATCGTGTTCGGGATAGGAGTTACCCGGGCACGGGAAACGAGGTACGTTCCGTACTCCGAGTGACGGAACGTGTCTCAATTCCCAAGTCACCGACACTCCGGATTATCCATGATGGAGTTAGGTTTTGTTGTAGTTTCATATGCATTCATTCTATATTGAGTTGTGCAATTCGGCTCCTCGGCCATCATGCATCGAGATGCGTGATTGGTGGCACGAGGATCGAGGCATGCATACATTTGTGAAAATACATTGCTATGCCCCTTTCCTGCTCTCTGTTGCAAAAAGAATCAGCAGCTCTCGAGGCTTGGCGCGCTTTTCAAGAATCATTGCAAAACAGAGGCTAATTGGGGCATCCAGTGGATTTCCGCGCAAAGCAGCCCAAACATGCATCATTCATCATCCGGAGCAGAATCAAGGCAGTCCCTGGCTTGCATGCCAGTTTTATTATTTTCTAGTTAATTTGTTAATTAGGAATTTGTACATTATTTGGACTGTATATATCGGACTGTACTATTCTTTCATTCGGGACTGTATATTTATTCGGACCCTCCGCGAGGGCATAATTGTAATAAGTGTGTGTGTGTGATGTATGTCTTCCAACCCCACTTTCTTTCTTCCTTTTATTTACCTGCTTATGATGGTTAGATTAGGGCATATTTCAATTAGCATACAGTATGACAGCATGTTTGCATCATTCATCTGTTTTGCACGCACCGGGCTCGGCGCATCATACAAACTGCATTTGTATTTCAATTCCAAATTGAATACGTGTTAGTTAGCATTCCATATGCCATGTTTAGAATAGCCGAGCCTGCTATAGTTGCATTTTGCATGTGTTGCATTAGGCATTCTGTATATTAGGATCATGCATGATTTCTAATGTTTCTGTTTTGGCTTGGAGTACTCGGTGAGTTTTATGCTTTAGCATCCTTGCATGCGTGTGAGTGTTGCCATGAATAGCATGCTTACCATGAGGCTATGTGCTTATGTGATATAACTGCCTTGAATGCCTGTGGGTGGAGGTTGGTTACTTGGATTTGGACAATCATCAAATTTTGTTTTAAGCCCACTAGATAGTGGCAAAATCATGTTTTCTAAGCCCACCCGAGGGTGGCAAATCCACGTCTTAGCCTACCTGCGGGTAGCACCATCAAACCATTTTCAAACAAACAAACATGAAATGTTTTGTTCCAATTCAGGCGACTCAGTCTATACTTGTTGCTGTGCGAGCATCACATAGTAATAGGCTAATAACCGGAATAAGAACACAATGTTTTCAAAAGATATCATGGTTAGTAGAGGCCGGTCTTTGACCGGGCGAGCGGGGGTGCTCACGAAGTGACCTTCCCCAATCGTACCCAAGTTCCCGAGCCGAGGCAACTTTGGTGATGACGGACACGTGGCCTTTGGCACCGAGTCAGGGTTTCCTAAATTTCCCATTAAAAAACATTTAGGTGGCGACTCTGTATCTGGCAAAGCAGTCCATGTTTGGCACTTCTTTCAAAAATCTGTTTTCAAAACGATTTGCCGGATTTGGACTCTTTGGTTCAAGATTAAGAACCGTGACATTTGAGTCCTTGAACTGTAGTGACCCCAATATGAACAGAACGGGACTTAACCCTCCCGGGGCGTTCGGGGACGTCTACAGTTTCTGGCGACTCTGCTGGGGATTTAGAGAACTTGACTCGAACTCATGATATCTGGTTTTGACTACACTTGTGTGTTTCTTTGCATTGCATTTGCATTGGTGCGCCTAGGACACCGTGTTTGCCATATGCCATTCCCGAACGATTTGCCGGAGGCTTGTCTTGTCAAGGCATGTCCATAAGGCTGATCGGCTCTGGGCTCTGACAGCATGGGAACACAAACCCCGGTTTTACCGGGGCACCCTTTTTGACCATTCGACCTAGTGCATATTCGGATCCATAGTGACCATTCCAAACTAGGACAGGTTGCTTACCCGTTTATAGGTTGTTTGAAACCGCTGCGTGCGTAGTGAAACCCTAGCTCCTGACAAAATAGGACAGGGAAACCCTACCCCAACATAGGGGTGTTTTGGCTCTCACTTGCTTGTTATGTGCTTTAGAGTGCGTCTCTACAGGAATGCATGTATCAGTTTGCGAGTTTGGGCATCAGGCCTGCGGGCACCAGTTCAGTATTTTGGGATTCAGTTTACCTGAGGGTAACAGTTTACAGGCAGAATTTTGGGGGCAGAATTCAGTAGAGGGCACACTCATTCAAACTTTGCTCGTATCTGTTCAGGTGAAATTAGGCTGAGATGCTGTCCATTTTCTCTTTTGCTAGGTAGTCTGGGAACCATAGCTTCAGAGGGCTCCAATATCCCCCGGGTACACCGAACTTGTGTTGATAGACTTTGTCGGGTCAGAGATTCAGTTCAAGGGCAATCAGTGTTCCTTTACCGAGGCAGGGTGAAGAGCGCCAGTCAGGCACAGATCACCAGTTCAGTAGTTACCAGATCAGTGGCCCTTATCCACTCCACCAGTGAACAGTCAGGCTGAGGTCTCAGTTTCTACTGCAGGATAGACACCGGTCAGCTAGATGGATCAGCAGAACACGTCAGGGATGGAGGCCATGATGCGTCAGATGCAAGAAAGTATGAAACTCATGCAGCAAGACGCTGTCCGCCAAGCGGAATTTTCCAAGCAGCAGGCTGCAATCATGGCTCAGCAGGCTGAGCTCATCACCAGGCTGCAACAGCAAAGCGGCGCGTCTGCTTCCAACAAGTTCCTCCCCCAGCAGGAACTCCAGCACCTGGGGAGACGCAAATGTCCAGGAGGGTACGGACATTCCGGTAGGGCCTGCTCCGCCCCCAATTTTACCCCAGCTATCCAAAGCACCTACCAATCTGCCAGACTCTCCCTTCGAGTTCGAGGTCGACCCTACGGCATTGAAATTGAGCAAACTTGAGAAGATGTTTAAGAAATCTCAGGGAGTCAACTCCATCCCGGACATTGGAGATGGATATACTGATTCGGTGGTGACATTGCCGGACAGGTTCAAATGCCTCACATCGACCGTTTTGACGGGTCAGGAGATCCCATGGTCCACCTGAGTTTGTTTTCAGATGTTCTGCGCCCATGGGCTTGACAAGATTACAGAAGCTTTCCCTTTTTGGCAGGACCCTGTCGGGTATTGCAGCCATCTGGTACGCCAAATTGGAGGATTCAGTGAAACGAAACTGGGAGGAGATGGCCGAGGCCTTCGTCGCACAATATTCATACAATACCCAGATTGAGATCACAACCCGTGATCTCGAGACGACCAGGCAAGAGCCGAAAGAGGGTTTCTCTGACTTTGTAGCCCGCTGGAGGGCCAAGGCCTCAATGATGACCATTAGGCCAACGGATAAGGATCAAATACGGATGGTTGTGCGCAACCTCCAGCCCAAACTAATGCAGAAAATGATCGTGCTCCCCTTCCCTACCTTTTCAGATTTGCATGAGATGGGAGTACAGATCGAGGATGCCATGAAGCAGGGCCTTATTGACCAGGAGAAAGAGCAGCCTAGGCGGGCGTTTTCCCGCAGTTCGAATGTGACCACCAGTGGTGATGCAGCTGCAAGATCTTCTGAAGTGGGCATGGTCACTACCACCACATCAAGAAAGGCTACCCCATTCACCGGTGCGTCCGGGAGTAACTCACAGACGGCCAAATATCCACCCCGAGTCAAGAGGGTTTTCACTCCACTTCATATGCCTCTGTCAAAGGCTCTAGAGGTCTTACTCCGGGAAGGACATTTGAAACCGTTGGAACAACGGCCCCTACCCGATCCTATCCCTGCAAAGCATGACCAGACTAAATACTGTGCCTACCATCAGCAAACCGGTCATGACACCGACAGTTGCTTTCGTCTGCGCCATGATGTACAAGATCTGTTTGACAAAGGGGTCATTGCCGCACCAGGTCCTGCAAAGTCTATCGGCACTTGATCAGTGAACTTGTGAGGGGATAATGTGATGTGGTCAGGGGTTGAACCAGCTGCGGGTGGCGCTCGATTTATTCCAGGTGTGGGAATGGCAGCACTGATTTGAGCATTTGGCGAATGCTACATTCTGACTTGGGTATTGAGTCAGTCTTGTTGTTTTGTTTTGAGTCTATCTCTTTGTTTTGAGTCAGTCTTTTTGATTAAGGGTCTGTCTTGTTGTATCGAGTCAGTCCTGTTGTACAAAGTCGGGTGATTCCGGGGGTGTTACCTCGGGCATCACCATTTTGTTTTGCGTTTGTCTTTTTGTTTTGTTTTGTTTTGAGTCTGTTTCTGCCAGGGAGCCAGTTATGCCAACAGATTTTGAATGAAACAAGTGGTTTCCACGCTCGCATTTGCTTCTGCCTTGCGCCAGTTGTGCCGATTTGAATGAAATGGCAGTGCATTCCACCTGCTCTCTTGCCTTGAAGTCATTGTAATGACCTGAGTTTTTCAAAACTTTTTGAACACTGCGGTGAAAACGAAGAGGAAGGAATTCCTCGGGATTTGTAAAACTTTGATCAAATTGAGAGAAAGAGAGGCGTGCTAAGCCCTTAATGAATGAAATCATGCTTGTTAGTGTGAGTACTGAGAAGGACCCTAGCTTTGATCCAGATTGGTCCTACACTGTCTTCAGCGCGAGCGATTTGTCGCTTTCTTAAAAATTTCAAAAAAAATGTTTTGCGCGGTCCTGCGAAGACCTGTGTGGAATCGCTCTTGAGATTGTGCAGCTTAGGATCGCTCTCAGCCTCGAGACTCAACCCTTGCTTTCAAACCTTGAACTTGAATTCAGAATGTTCAACGGTCAACTACAATGTGAGGCCTGTGTGGCCAGATTTGAAGCAGCCCTCGAACAAGAGGCACAAAGTCAGATCAAGAAGATCAGACCTCATCAGAAGAAGCTTGCAAAGCTAGATCAGAAGCACCCCTCGAACTAGGGGCAAAAATGTCCGATGTGCTCGAAGAGCCGAAATGGACCTTCTGCAATCAATACAGCAGTCTTTCCGGAATTCAGATGACTTCAATCTCAAAACCATTTGGCATGGACCAGCTACACTTTTACCCTTTGAGAGGCTCGCTGGGCCGAAAACCCGAAAGGGCGACCCAGGCAAAAGTTAGAGCAAGAAAAATATACAAAAGCAAAAAGAAAAAGAAGAAAAGAAAAAAGAAAAAAAGAAAAAAAAGAAAAGAAAAAAAGAGAAAAAAAAAAAGAGAGAAGAAAGAAAAGAAAGAAGAACAAAGCTCGCAAGGTTGAAAACCTGCAACAGGCGCCTTGGCAAAAGTTAGAGCATAAAAAGGAGAGGTTAAATACCCGAGTGTACCTTAACCCCGAACTACGTAAGGCTTGATTCCCATCTTTGGGATACGTAGGCAACTTCATTCTGAAGTCCAGCCGTAAAACACTTCAAATTCGATTGTGTCCATGTAATGGTTTTGACCATCCTTGCCTTCTCTGTATCCGAGAGTTCGGTTGTAATCATCGCTCTGAGGACTGACTACAAATGCGCTGCGGTGCCATCCAAACAAGGGGCAACTTTCCGTTGCCATTCAGCGCTGCGGTGCCAGTCAAACAAGGGGCAACTTTCCGTTGCCATTCAATGCGCCGCGGTGCCGTTCAAACAAGGGGCAACTTTCCGTTGCCATGCAACTTCTTCAAGCAAGGGGCAATTTTCCTTCGGATCTGAGGTTGTGCATCTCGGAGTGGTTCTATGCTCGTTGAGCAGTGGCCGATTGCAAAAACAGCTTTTGAGAATTTTTACTAAGGTTGACTATTTTCTCGAAAATCATTCTATCTTTTCCAAACTGGACCCTTTTCATGGACCCAAAAAAAGGAAAATTTTCAGTGCTCATAGCCTAACTTGCATGATTTAAAATCAAAAATCGAACAAGCATGTTGATCTAACTCTCATTTTGGTTGAAACTGTTTTAGTGAAAAGCAAAAACAAAAATGGTCAAAATGATGAACTAGGGGCGCAGTCGAGTCAGGAGTTCTGTCTTTTTCCCCTTTGTCAAATACTTGCCAAGAAGGGCACTCTACTGCCAGAAAAGGCACACTGAAGGGCACAACAAAAGGCTGAAAGCTCTCACATCCCCAAGCAACGAGGTATCAAGCAAGTGCGAAGCACGAACTGGATGGGGCAAGATATCCCACCATCATCTGGACAGATCTTATCACTCCAAACTCCCCAGTTAGAGCATCATCATCGATCGTGTCGCTACAGATTTGCTACACACACCCAGTTGTAGCACAGCCCCTCTGTGGGAACTCACTAGCTACGTGCAGAAGAAGAAGAATCTAACAGATGCTAGGGCACGAGCCCACAACTTGCTGTTTATCTATCAACCACCCAGGGGAGGGATAAATTGAGAGATTGAAGACTATAGAGATGTGCGATGAGAGAAAAAGTGAGAAAAGGGCTTTTTCAGAAAAACAGAGCTTGAGGGCCGAGTGATGTGAGAACACAAATGAGAAAAGGGTGTGAACACTACCCGGTGAAACAGGCTCCGCTGTGCACGTCTGATGTCGTGTTTCTTTTTTTTAATCTCGATTTTTGTTTAGGGTCGTTTCGAGTGTCACTCGATGTGTCTAGGTTATGAGCCTTTTAATTTTCCTGTTGAGTCGTTTTGCTGTGTTCAGTTGTAGGCTCAATAACTGGTCGAGAACTCATCTCTCAATTTCGAAACTAAAATCATTTTGTGCTCCGATGCCGTGCCGTCTCTCCCATTTGTCAAAACAGTATTCGTTCTTTCATAAACCGCAGGGTTCAACCCAGGTCTATGAGAACATGGAACCAGGACCTTCTGAAGCTATAATGGTTCCGGACTGCAAAGCAAAAGCAAAAGAGGAAAATGTCGGGCATCTGAGTTTGTTCCAACTTCAGTAAGCTCCGAGATCGCATTCCGTATGCACCTTGTCAGGCCTTGTCAATGCTCTGGAGTATGAGTGTGCCTCTACCTCAAGCTCAAGATCAAGTCCTGCTTCAAGCCAGAATGGCAATCAGAAGTGCTCTCCTCGAGTACCGTTTCGTGCCAGGGACATCTTGGCCGTGTTTGCAATGAGTTCCTAGGAGACAACTGCGACGGTGGAAACTAGAGTTCGATGGCTGATGCCTAGAACGTAAAGGTTCGGGATTTCCGAGACTAAAGTCTGGTTTAAATACCCAGGGGTGTACCCCCGGCTTGAATCTGTATGGAAGCCCCATAGGTTGAGATAGCACGTATGCACCTCAATTCCGGATACTGAACCAACCTAGTCTCTGTCACCCCGTTGGAGAATAGGGAAAGTTGTGAATATGATCAGGAAGACGAGCAGCAGCCGTAGCTCTTACATGCAGATGTTGTTACTTGTCAGCATTTCAGAGCCTTTGTACTGTGAGTTGAAGGTAAGTGTTCGAAGAGCACGAGGGGAGATCCCCGTCAGAGTAAAGCGGTTCACCGCCACTCACCTCATAAGGTGCTTTCTAAAGCACCTCTTTGTCCATTTATTGCTTTCCTTAAGCATCATGCATTGTAATGCATTGTACCTATCAAGTTTCTCTTTCTCAGTCAGCACGATATTGCATGTACGGTTCATTCAAAGAAGTTCCATTTGAGATCATTCACTTAGTGTATCAATCACACTTCATTCACTTAGTGTATCGATCACACTCTCAATTCATTTAGTGTATCAATCACACTTCATTCGCTTAGTATATCAATTACGTTTCATTCATTTTGTGTATCTATCACACACATTCTCACTTTTGTGTATCTATCACACATTCTCATTTTGTGTATCTATCACGCACATATTTACTTTTGTGTATCTATTACACTCTCACTCAGTGTATCAATCACACTTCACTCATTTTGTGTATCTATCACACACATTCTCATTTCTGTATCACACTTTCAGTGTATCAATCACACTTCATTGATTTAGTATATCCATCATACTTGTTCACTAAGTGCATCTATCACACTTCGTGTTCGCTTTTAGTATATCCATCAACTTGTTCACTAAGTGCATCTATCACACTTCGTGCTCACCTTCAGTATATCAATCACTTGTTCACTAAGTGCATCTATCACACTTCGTGTTCACCTTTAGTATATCAATCACTTGTTCACTAAGTGCATCTATCACACTTCGTGTCACCTTTAGTATCCATCACACTCTGTTCACATAGTGCATCTATCACACTTTGCGTTACTTTTTGTATCAATCACACTCTGTTCACAAGTGCATCTATCACACTTTGTTCGCTTTAGTATAATCCATCATACTTGTTCACTAAGTGCATCTATCACACTTCGTGTTCACCTTTAGATATCAATCATACTTGTTCACTAAGTGCATCTATCACACTTCGTGTTCACCTTTAGTGTATCCATCACACTCTGTTCACATAGTGCATCTATCACACTTTGTGTTACTTTTAGTGTATCAATCACACTCTGTTCACATAGTGCATCATCACACTTTGTGTTCTTTTAGTATATCCATCATACTTGTTCACTAAGTGCATCTATCACACTTCGTGTCACTTTAGTATATCAATCATACTTGTTCACTAAGTGCATCTATACACTTTGTTCGCTTTTCGTGTATCATCACACTCTGTTCACTAAGTGCATCTATCACACTTCGTGTTCACCTTCAGTATATCTATTATACTTGTTCAACTAATGCATCTATCACACTTCGTGTTCACCTTCAGTATATCTATCATACTTGTTCACTAAGTGCATCTATCACACTTCGTGTTCACATTCAATATATCTATCATACTTGTTCACTAAGTGCATCTATTCACACTTCGTGTTCACATTCAGTATATCTATCATACTTGTTCACTTAGTGCATCGATCACACTTCGCGTTCACTTATGGCGTCTATCACACTTTGCATTTGCCTTTTATGTATCCATCACTTTGCTCACTTCCTTCATTTAGTGTATCAATCACACTTTGTCATATTAGTGTATCTATCACACATGCTCGCTTTGTGTATCAATCACACACGCTCACACATGCCTACTTTGTGTATCAAATCACACACACTCGCTTTGGGTATCTATCACCACTCACCTAGTGTATCCATCATACTTTCTTCATAGTGTATCCATCACACTCGCTTCACTTTGTGTATCTATCGTACATGTTCGTGAAGATTCCATGATTTTCTTACATCCTTTCTGCATGAGGTTAGTTTGGTTCGATTACTTGCTTGCCTAGCACTTCGCTTAAAATGTTGCATTTATTTGCATAATTGCTTCATTACAAGCCCTCTTTGCATGATCATGAGTGTAACCGGCTTCGCGTAGCGTATAAGTCCAATCTTCAAACCGGCTTCGCGTAGCGTTAAGTCCAATTTTCAAACCGGCTTCGCGTAGCGTAAGTCCAATTTTCAAACCGGCTTCGCGTAGGTGTAAGTCCAATTATCAAAATCTTCCCGCTATCATTTGCATTTTGCCAAAATGGGTCGCCAGAAACTGTAGACGTCCCCGACGCATCCGGGCGAGGAGTGCGAGTCCCCTCCGTTACGGTTCGATATTGGGTCACTACAGTCGAAGGACTCAAAATGTCACGGTTCTTAATCTTGAACCAAAAAGTCCAAATCCGGCAAATCGTTTTGAAAACAGATTTTTTGAAAGAAGTGCCAAACATGGACTGCTTTGCCAGATACAGAGTCGCCACACTAAATGTTTTTTAATGGGAAATTTAGGAAACCCTGACTCGGTGCCAAGGCCACGTGTCCGTCATCACCAAAGTTGCTCAGCTCGGGAACTTGGTACGATTGGGGAAGGTCACTTCGTGAGCACCCCGCTCGCCCGGTCAAAGACCGCCTCTACTAACCATTATATCTTATTTTGAAAACATTGTGTGTTCTTATTCCGATTATTAACTTAGGTTACTAGTGATGACGCACAGCATACAAGATAGACTGGTCACCTGAATTGGAACAAACATTTCATGTTGTTGTTTGTTGAAATGGTTTGATGGTGCTACCCGCAGGTAGGCTAAGACGTGGATTTGCCACCCTCGGGTGGCTTAGAAAACATGATTTTGCCACTATCTAGTGGGCTTAAAACAAACATTTGATGAATTGTCCAATCCAAGTAACTCAACCTCCACCACAGGCATTCAAGGCAGTTATATCACATAAGCACATAGCCTCATGGTAAACATGCTATTCATGCAGTCACTCACACGCATGCAAGGATGCTAAAGCATAAAACTCACCGAGTTCCAGCCAAACAAAAGCTAATTAGAAATCATGCATGATCCTAATTATACAGAAATGCCTAAGCAATGCAATAATTGCAACTATAGCAGGCTGGCTATTCTAAACATGGCATATGAAATGCTACAACTAACACGTATTCAATTTGGAATTGAAATACAGATGCAGTTTGTATGATGCGCCGAGCCGTGCGTGCAAAACAGATGAATGATGCAAACATGCTGTCATACTGTATGCTAATTAAATATGCCCTATATCTAACCATCATAAGCAGGTAAATAAAAGGGAAGAAAGACGTGGGGTTGGAAGACATACATCACACTCACCCACACTTATTACAATACGCCCCCGCGCGGAGGGTCCAAATAAATAATACAGTCCGAAATGAAAGATAATACAGTCCGAAATATACAGTCCGAATAATATACAAATTCCTAATTAATTAACAATTAACTAAAAAAACTGTAAACTGGCATGCAAGCCAGGGCTGCCTCACTTCCGCTGAATGATGTATGCTGGGCTGCCTTTTCGGAAATCACTGGGATGCCCCAATTAGCCTCTGTTGCAATGTTCCTCGAAATGCGTGCCAAGCCTCGGAGACTGCTGATTCTTGATATGCTGCAACAGAGAGCAGGAAGGGGGCATAGCAATGTATTTCATAAATATATGCATGCCTCGATCCTCGTGCCACCATCACGCATCTCGATGCATGATGGCGAGGAGTCGGATTGCACAACTCAATATAGGATGAATGCAGATGAATGCTACAACAAAACCTAAACTCCATGATGGGTAATCCGGAGTGTCGGTGACTTGGGAATTGAGACCCGTTCCGTCGCTCGGAGCACAAACGTGCCTCGTTTCCCGTGCCCGGGCTAACTCCTATCCCGAACACAATGCAATATGCATGATATGCTTGAAATGCAACTAATATACATTCCTAACATACACAATGTTATGGAATGGCATACACGCAATGCAATAATGGGCTTACACTAACATGAGAGAACCTCAGCCGCACTCACACAAGAGGCCGTTGGATAAAAGTGAAATGCCTCGAAATGCGTGCATACGGGCACGCAAACCGAGCAGTGGCATACGAAATGCAAATGATGCTAAAAAGCATACAGAATGCAAAATGGACTTACACTAACATGAGTGAGCCTCAGCCACACTCACATAAGAGGCCGATAGATGAAAATGAGATGCTCGAAATGCGTGCACCGGGCACGCAAACCGAGGCAATGGCATTAAGGCATGAAATGACATAGAAAATGATATGCAAACATGCCAATGGAATTTCAGCACTGAATATGGGGGAAACAGTCCCGAAAGATGGCGAAATGACACCAAATGCAAGGAATGGTCCCGAATGCGAGTTTAGGCGCCCGAAATGGCCTATAGCTATGCATGCATGCACAATATGGACATGGAATGAAAATACAGTAGCAAGGCAGCCTCAAGAAAAGCATTTTTCAGTCTAAAACAAGGCCAAACAGCAAGCATAGATAGGGCAACAATAGCATGCAAAAATAGGGGTCAAGAGGGGTATTGAAGTAGATGGTGAATGCAAAGCCCAAAACAAAATACCGTTCTACAACACTGAAGAGGGACCAAAAATATGAACATTTAAAGTAGATGACATCCCCAAATCAGTATGCAAACATGCCAAAAATGCAATGCAAGATTAAGGATAATAAGAGGCTATAACATGAGGTACCCCAAACATTCATCAAACAAGCAAAGACCCTTAATGAAATATGTCGAGAAGATTAAAATATGACTCTTTCCAGTTCTGATGATGGCCGACAATAGAAGCTAGATAAGCCTAAAAAAGCATACAAAAATGGGGGTCAAAGAGGGGTATAATGACAAGTAATAACATGGAGACCCACAACAAGGTTGATCCCTTCTACATTTGTAGAGGGACACAAAATAAGCTTACTCACAGTTCATGACATGCTCCAAAACAATTTACATATAGGCCAAACAGATCATGCAAATTTACGGTAAATAGGAGAGATTATGAAGCAAGTGAAAGATAGGGGGCCCAAAACAGGGTTGAGCCCTTCTTCAATGTTGAAGGGGGCTCAAAATAGGCCCTCTTACAATTTACATTATGCTCGAAAACAGATCACACATAGGCTAGAAAAATCGTGCAAGATAATGGCATACAAGAGGGCATTGAAGCAAGTGCAACATGGGGGGCTCAAACAGTGTTGAGCCCTGAAACAAGGAAATGAGCTCAAAAAAATGACCTTTTCAGTTTTGGTCAGAGCTCAAAACAGCAAGCAAAGAGGCTAGAAAAATGTTGCAAAATGAGACCAAAAAGAGGGGAAATGAACACCCTTGTAGACCAACCCTTTTGCTGCCTCTTGGACCCAAAATGTTGCCTCCTAGCTGCTGGAAAGCTCCCCAAGTTGCTGGAAATGGAGTAGTGGTGGTGGTGCTATGACTTGTAGTGTAAAATGGTGTAGAATTTAAAGGGTTTTGGGTTGGAATATAGAGAGAGAGATATATAGTGTAGGAGGCTCAACCAATATGTCTAACCCTTAAACACAGACCTGGGGTGCTGTATATATAGGCAAAAGAGGCTGGAAAAGAGGGGGAAAAAAGGGGGGGGGGAAATATTTCAAGTTTCCCTCCAAAAATTGCCTAAAGAGGGATATAAAGGCACGTGGTAGCTGCTGATTCCAAACGGCCGAGAGCCCTTCAACAAAGTTGAAGAGGGGCTCAAAATAAGACACTTTGTAGTTTACGACCAAGTCCAACACAGCCCACAAGTATGCCTAAAATACCGTGCAAAAAAAGGCCTAAAAAGAGGTAAAGAGGCAAGTGACATAAGGGGGTCTCAAACAAAGAAAAACCCTTAATCAAACATGAAAAGGGACTCAAAATATGACTATTTCTAGTTTGGGTCGGAGCCCAACAATGCTTGCAAGTAAGGCTCGAGGGCCAAAACGCGTAGTCCGGGGCCCCGAAAATTGACTGCTGGGCACTGGGAGTGGTGTTCGACCACGAAGTTGGTCTCTCGGACCACAGTGTCCCTCAAAAGGGAGGAAATAAGGTATGTGCCAAAAATCGGAGCAAACGGAGGTGGTTAGGCGGTCCCGAACCGAGGCACACGGCCTGACGGCTCCGAAAACCGGGAACCGGGCTCCGAAATGGGAAAAATGGCCTGTGACCACGAAACGTAGCCTATGGCCATGAGAGATGATCTACGAGACCTCTCCCTCCCCTCAGGAAGGGAAATAGAGAAAACCGAGCTTGGTTCGCATACCGAGGCAAGGCACAGAAAAGTCCGGAAGTTCGGAGGCAAGGCTCACGGCCGAGACCCCGCAACCTCAGAACGAGCACAGTATACAACATCACCAAGCGCTCAATCAGTGACGTCTGAGTCTTAAGGTCGGTCAAAAATGGGTGTCTACAGTTGCCCCTCTTTGACAGAACTCGGAAGTCACAAGTGACGGGAGTGAATGTCAAAGCCCAGAGACGACCCATTTTTGACAAGGCCGAAGACTTAGACAAAGCAGACAGGATAGACAAAGATGTGCCCGCGGCATGCCCGCGCAGGGGCAAAATGCAAATGATATGCGGGAAGATTTTGATAATTGGACTTACACGCTACGCGAAGCCGGTTTGAAAATTGGACTTATACGCTACGCGAAGCCGGTTTGAAGATTGGACTTATACGCTGCGCGAAGCCGGTTATCACTCATGATCATGCAAAGAGGGCTGTAATGAAGCAATTATGCAAAATAAATGCAACATTTTAAGCGAATGCTAGGCAAGCAAGTAAACTCGAACCAAACTATACCTCATGCAGAAAGGATGTAAGAAAATCATGGAATCTTCACGAACATGTACGATAGATACACAAAGTGAAGCGAGTGTGATGGATACACTATATGAAGAAAAGTATGATGGATACACTAGGTGAGTGTGTGATAGATACCCAAAGCGAGTGTGTGTGATTGATACACAAAGTAGGCATAGTGTGAGCGTGTGTGATTGATACACAAAGCGAGCATGTGTGATAGATACACTATATGAACAAAGTGTGATTGATACACTAAATGAAGGAAGTGAGCAAAGTGTGATGGATACACAAAAGGCAAATGCAAAGTGTGATAGACGCACAATAAGTGAACGCGAAGTGTGATCGATGCACTAAGTGAACCACTCCCGGTGCCTAACAGCCCACTTTCGGGGCCTCGAACCGCGTGTTTTGGCTTCTGAACCTTCATTCTACATTTTTGGGCTCCGACCTGAACTTGAGATAGTCATATTTTGAGGTCCTTTTCATGTTTGATTAAGGACCTTTTGTTGTTTGACATCTCCATATACCACTTGCTTCTTTACCCCTCGTTTTTCCCCTTTTCTTGCACGGTACTTTAGGCGTACTTGTGGGCTGTGTTGGACTTGGTCGTAAACTACAAAGTGTCTTATTTTGAGCCCCTCTTCAACTTTGTTGAAGGGCTCTCGGCCGTTTGGAACCAGCAGCTACCACTTGCCTTTATATCCCTCTTTAGGCCAATTTTTGGAGGGAAACTTGAAATATTTCCCCCCCCTTTTTTTCCCCCTCTTTTCCAGCCTCTTTTGCCTATATATACAGCACCCCAGGTCTGTGTTTAAGGGTTAGACATATTGGTTTGAGCCTCCTACACTATATATCTCTCTCTCTATATTCCAAACACCAAAACCCTTTAAATTCTACACCATTTTACACTACAAGTCATAGCACCACCACCACTACTCCATTTCCAGCAACTTGGGGAGCTTTCCAGCAGCTAGGAGGCAACATTTTGGGTCCAAGAGGCAGCAAAAGGGTTGGTCTACAAGGGTATGTTCATTTCCCCTCTTTTTGGTCTCATTTTGCAACATTTTTCTAGCCTCTTTGCTTGCTGTTTTGAGCTCTGACCAAAACTGAAAAGGTCATTTTTTTGAGCTCATTTCCTTGTTTCATTAAGGGCTCAACACTGTTTGAGCCCCCCATGTTGCACTTGCTTCAATGCCCTCTTGTATGCCATTATCTTGCACGATTTTTCTAGCCTATGTGTGATCTGTTTTCGAGCATAATGTAAATTGTAAGAGGGCCTATTTTGAGCCCCTCTTCAACATTGAAGAAGGGCTCAACCCTGTTTGGGCCCCCTATCTTTCACTTGCTTCATAATCTCTCCTATTTACCGTAAATTTGCATGATCTGTTTGGCCTATATGTAAATTGTTTTGGAGCATGTCATGAACTGTGAGTAAGCTTATTTTGTGTCCCTCTACAACATTGTAGAAGGGATCAACCTTGTTGGGGGTCTCCATGTTATACTTGTCATTATACCCCTCTTTGACCCCCATTTTTGTATGCTTTTTTAGGCTTATCTAGCTTCTGTTTTCGGCCATCATCAGAACTGGAAAGAGTCATATTTTGATCTTCTCGACATATTTCATTAAGGGTCTTTGCTTGTTTGATGAATGTTTTGGGTACCTCATGTTATAGCCTCTTATTATCCTTAATCTTGCATTGCATTTTTGGCATGTTTGCATACTGATTTGGGGGATGTCATCTACTTTAAATGTTCATATTTTTGGTCCCTCTTCAGTGTTGTAGAAGGGTATTTTGTTGTTTGGGCTTTGCATTCACCATCTACTTCAATACCCCTCTCTTGACCCCTATTTTTGCATGCTATTGTTGTCCTATCTATGCTTGCTGTTTGGCCTTGTTTTAGACTGAAAAATGCTTTTCTTGAGGCTGCCTTGCTACTGTATTTTCATTCCATGTCCATATTGTGCATGCATTGCATAGCTATAGGCCATTTCGGGCGCCTAAACTCGCATTTTGGGACCATTCCTTGCATTTGGTGTCATTTCGCCATCTTTCGGGACTGTTTTCCCCCATATTTCAGTGCTGAAATTCCATTGGCATGTTTGCATATCATTTTCTATGTCATTTCATGCCTTAATGCCATTGCCTCGGTTTGCGTGCCCGTGTGCACGCATTTCGAGGCATCTCATTTTCATCTATCGGCCTCTCATGTGAGTGTGGCTGAGGCTCACTCATGTTAGTGTAAGTCCATTTTGTATTCTGTATGCCATTTTAGCATCATTGCATTTCGTATGCCACTGCCTCGGTTTGCGTGCCCGTGTGCACGCATTTCGAGGCATTTCACTTTTATCCGACGGCCTCTTGTGTGAGTGCGGCTGAGACTCTCTCATGTTAGTGTAAGCCCATTATTGCATTGCGTGTATGCCATTCCATAACATTGTGTATGTTAGGAATGTATTAGTTACATTTCATGCATATCATGCATATTGCATTGTGTTCAGGGTTAGCCCGGGCACGGGAAACGAGGCACGTTTTGTGCTCCGAGCGACGGAACGGGTCTCAATTCCCAAGTCACCGACACTCCGGATTACCCATGATGGAGTTAGGTTTTGTTGTAGCATTCATCTGCATTCATCTTATATTGAGTTGTGCAATCCGACTCCTCGGCCATCATGCATCGAGATGCGTGATTGGTGGTACGAGAATCGAGGCATGCACATATATCTGTGAAATACATTGCTATGCCCCTTTCCTGCTCTCTGTTGCAGCATATCAAGAATCAGCAGTCTTCGAGGCTTGGCACGCACTTCGAGGAACATTGCAAACATAGGCTAATTGGGGCATCCCAGTGGATTTCCGAAAAGGCAGCCCAGCATACAGCATTCATCAGAATCAAGACACCCCCTGGCTTGCATGCCAGTTTACAGTTTTTTCTTAGTTAATTTGTTAATTAATTAGGAATTTGTATATTATTCGGACTGTATATTTCGGACTGTATTATTCTTTCATTTCGGACTGTATTATTTATTTGGACCCTCGCGCGAGGGCATAATTGTAATAAGTGTGGTGAGTGTGATGTATGTCTTCCAACCCCACGTCTTTCTTCCCTTTTATTTACCTGCTTATGATGGTTAGATATAGGGCATATTTCAATTAGCATACAGTATGACAGCATGTTTGCATCATTCATCTGTTTTGCACGCACCGGGCTCGGCGCATCATACAAACTGCATTTGTATTTCAATTCCAAATTGAATACGTGTTAGTTGTAGCATTCATATGCCATGTTTAGAATAGCCGAGCCTGCTATAGTTGCATTATTGCATGTGTTGCATTAGGCATTTCTGTATAATTAGGATCATGCATGATTTCTAATTAGTTTTTGTTTTGGCTTGGAGTACTCGGTGAGTTTTATGCTTTAGCATCCTTGCATGCGTGTGAGTGACTGCCATGAATAGCATGCTTACCATGAGGCTATGTGCTTATGTGATATAACTGCCTTGAATGCCTGTGGGTGGAGGTTGAGTTACTTGGATTGGACAATTCATCAAATGTTTGTTTTAAGCCCACTAGATAGTGGCAAAATCATGTTTTCTAAGCCCACCCGAGGGTGGCAAATCCACGTCTTAGCCTACCTGCGGGTAGCACCATCAAACCATTTTCAAACAAACAAACATGAAATGTTTTGTTCCAATTCAGGACCAGTCTATACTTGTATTGCTGTGCGCATCACATAGTAACCTAGGCTAATAACCGGAATAAGAACACACAATGTTTTCAAAATAAGATATCATGGTTAGTAGAGGCCGGTCTTTGACCGGGCGAGCGGGGGTGCTCACGAAGTGACCTTCCCCAATCGTACCCAAGTTCCCGAGAGGCAACTTTGGTGATGACGGACACGTGGCCTTTGGCACCGAGTCAGGGTTTCCTAAATTTCCCATTAAAAACATTTAGGTGGCGACTCTGTATCTGGCAAAGCAGTCCATGTTTGGCACTTCTTTCAAAAAAATCTGTTTTCAAAACGATTTGCCGGATTTGGACTCTTTGGTTCAAGATTAAGAACCGTGACATTTGAGTCCTCGAACTGTAGTGACCCAATATGAACAGAACGGGACTCGCACTCCTCCCGGGATGCGTTCGGGGACGTCTACAGTTTCTGGCGACTCTGCTGGGGATTTAGAGAACTTGACTCGAACTCATGATATCTGGTTTTGACTACACTTGTGTGTTTCTTTGCATTGCATTTGCATTGGTGCGCCTAGGACACCGTGTTTGCCATCTGCATTCCGACGATTTGCCGGAGGCTTGTCTTGTCAAGGCATGTCCATAAGGCTGATCGGCTCGGGCTCTGACAGCATGGGAACACAAACCCCGGTTTTACCGGGGCACCCTTTTTGACCATTCGACCTAGTGCATATTCGGATCCATAGTGACCATTCCAAACTAGGACAGGTTGCTTACCCGTTTATAGGTTGTTTGAAACCGCTGCGTGCGTAGTGAAACCCTAGCTCCTGACAAAATAGGACAGGGAAACCCTACCCCAACATAGGGGTGTTTTGGCTCTCACTTGCTTGTTATGTGCTTTAGAGTGCGTCTCTACAGGAATGCATGTATCAGTTTGCGAGTTTGGGCATCAGGCCTGCGGGCACCAGTTCAGTATTTTGGGATTCAGTTTACCTGAGGGTAACAGTTTACAGGCAGAATTTTGGGGGCAGAATTCAGTAGAGGGCACACTCATTCAAACTTTGCTCGTATCTGTTCAGGTGAAATTAGGCTGAGATGCTGTCCATTTTCTCTTTTGCTAGGTAGTCTGGGAACCATAGCTTCAGAGGGCTCCAATATCCCCCGGGTACACCGAACTTGTGTTGATAGACTTTGTCGGGTCAGAGATTCAGTTCAAGGGCAATCAGTGTTCCTTTACCGGAGGCAGGGTGAAGAGCGCCAGTCAGGCACAGATCACCAGTTCAGTAGTTACCAGATCAGTGGCCCTTATCCACTCCACCAGTGAACAGTCAGGCTGAGGTCTCAATTTCTACTGCAGGAATAGACACCGGTCAGCTAGATGGATCAGCAGAACACGTCAGGGATGGAGGCCATGATGCGTCAGATGCAAGAAAGTATGAAACTCATGCAGCAAGACGCTGTCCGCCAAGCGGAATTTTCCAAGCAGCAGGCTGCAATCATGGCTCAGCAGGCTGAGCTCATCACCAGGCTGCAACAGCAAAGCGGCGCGTCTGCTTCCCAACAAGTTCCTCCCCCAGCAGGAACTCCAGCACCTGGGGAGACGCCAAATGTCCAGGAGGGTACGGACATTCCGGTAGGGCCTGCTCCGCCCCCAATTTTACCCCAGCTATCCAAAGCACCTACCAATCTGCCAGACTCTCCCTTCGAGTTCGAGGTCGACCCTACGGCATTGAAATTGAGCAAACTTGAGAAGATGTTTAAGAAATCTCAGGGAGTCAACTCCATCCCGGACATTGGAGATGGATATACTGATTCGGTGGTGACATTGCCGGACAGGTTCAAATGCCTCACATCGACCGTTTTGACGGGTCAGGAGATCCCATGGTCCACCTGAGTTTGTTTTCAGATGTTCTGCGCCCAATGGGCTTGACAAGATTACAGAAGCTTTCCCTTTTTGGCAGGACCCTGTCGGGTATTGCAGCCATCTGGTACGCCAAATTGGAGGATTCAGTGAAACGAAACTGGGAGGAGATGGCCGAGGCCTTCGTCGCACAATATTCATACAATACCCAGATTGAGATCACAACCCGTGATCTCGAGACGACCAGGCAAGAGCCGAAAGAGGGTTTCTCTGACTTTGTAGCCCGCTGGAGGGCCAAGGCCTCAATGATGACCATTAGGCCAACGGATAAGGATCAAATACGGATGGTTGTGCGCAACCTCCAGCCCAAACTAATGCAGAAAATGATCGTGCTCCCCTTCCCTACCTTTTCAGATTTGCATGAGATGGGAGTACAGATCGAGGATGCCATGAAGCAGGGCCTTATTGACCAGGAGAAAGAGCAGCCTAGGCGGGCGTTTTCCCGCAGTTCGAATGTGACCACCAGTGGTGATGCAGCTGCAAGATCTTCTGAAGTGGGCATGGTCACTACCACCACATCAAGAAAGGCCTACCCCATTCACCGGTGCGTCCGGGAGTAACTCACAGACGGCCAAATATCCACCCCGAGTCAAGAGGGTTTTCACTCCACTTCATATGCCTCTGTCAAAGGCTCTAGAGGTCTTACTCCGGGAAGGACATTTGAAACCGTTGGAACAACGGCCCCTACCCGATCCTATCCCTGCAAAGCATGACCAGACTAAATACTGTGCCTACCATCAGCAAACCGGTCATGACACCGACAGTTGCTTTCGTCTGCGCCATGATGTACAAGATCTGTTTGACAAAGGGGTCATTGCCGCACCAGGTCCTGCAAAGTCTATCGGCACTTGATCAGTGAACTTGTGAGGGGATAATGTGATGTGGTCAGGGGTTGAACCAGCTGCGGGTGGCGCTCGATTTATTCCAGTGTGGGAATGGCAGGCACTGATTTGAGCATTTGGCGAATGCTACATTCTGACTTGGGTATTGAGTCAGTCTTGTTGTTTTGTTTTGAGTCTATCTCTTTGTTTTGAGTCAGTCTTTTTGATTAAGGGTCTGTCTTGTTGTATCGAGTCAGTCCTGTTGTACAAAGGTCGGGTGATTCCGGGGGGGTGTTACCTCGGGATCACCATTTTGTTTTGCGTTTTGTCTTTGTTTTGTTTTTTTTGAGTCTGTTTCTGCCAGGGAGCCAGTTGTGCCAACAGATTTTGAATGAAACACAGTGTTTCCACTCTCGCATTTGCTTCTGCCTTGTGCAGTTGTGCCAGATTTGAATGAAATGGCAGTGCATTCCACCTGCTTCTGTGCCTTGAAGTCATTGTATGACCTGAGTTTTTCAAAACTTTTTGAACACCGCGGTGAAAACGAAGAGGAAGGAATTCCTCGGGATTTGTAAAACTTTGATCAAATTGAGAGAAAGATAGGCGTGCTAAGCCCTTAATGAATGAAATCATGCTTGTTAGTGTGAGTACTGAGAAGGACCCTAGCTTTGATCCAGATTGGTCCTACACTGTCTTCAGCACGAGCGATTTGTCGCTTTCTTAAAAAATTTCAAAAAACAAAATGTTTTGCGCGGTCCTGCGAAGACCTGTGTGGAATCGCTCTTGAGATTGTGCAGCTTAGGATCGCTCTCAGCCTCGAGACTGACCCCTTTTTCAAACCTTGAACTTGAATTCAGAATGTTCAACGGTCAACTACAATGTGAGGCCTGTGTGGCCAGATTTGAAGCAGCCCTCGAACAAGAGGCACAAAAGTCAGATCAAGAGATCAGACCTCATCAGAAGAAGCTTGAAGCTAATCAGAAGCACCCCTCGAACTAGGGGCAAAAATGTCCGATATGCTCGAAGAGCCGAAATGGATCCTTCTGCGAATCAATACAGCAGTCATTTTCCGGATCAGATGACTTCAGGATCTCAAAACCATTTGGCATGGACCAGCTACACTTTTACCCTTTGAGAGGCTCGCTGGGCCGAAAACCCAGAAAGGGCGACCCAGGCAAAAGTTAGAGCAAGAAAAGATATATACAAAAAGCAAAAAGAAAAAGAAGAAAAGAGAAAAAAGAAAAAAAAGAAAAAAGAAAGAGAAAAAAAAAAGAGAAAAAAAAGAGAAAAAGAAATGAAAAAAAAGAAGAACAAAGCTCGCAAGGTTGAAAACCTGCAACAGGCGCCTTGGCAAAAGTTAGAGAAAAAGGAGAGGTTAAATACCCGAGTGTACCTTAACCCCGAACTACGTAAGGCTTGATTCCCATCTTTGGGATACGTAGGCAACTTCATCTGAAGTCCAGCCGTAAAACATTTCAAATTCGATTGTGTCCATGTAATGGTTTTGACCATCCTTGCCTTCTCTGTATCCGAGAGTTTGGTCGCAATCATCGCTCTGAGGACTGACTTCAACGCGCTGCGGTGCCATCCAAACAAGGGGCAACTTTCCGTTGCCATTCAATGCGCTGCCGGGCCAGTCAAACAAGGGGCAACTTTCCGTTGCCATTCATGCGTCGCGGTGCCGTTCAAACAAGGGGCAACTTTCCGTTTGCCGTGCAACTTTCTTCAAGCAAGGGGCAATTTTCCTTCGGATCTGAAGGTTGTGCATCTCGGGAGTGGGTTCTATGCTCGTTGAGCAGTGGGCCGATTGAAAAAAACAGCTTTTGGAGAATTTTTACTAGGTTGACTATTTCTCGAAAATCATTCTATCTTTTCCAAAACTGGACCTTTCATGGACCCAAAAAAGGAAAATTTTCAGTGCTCATAGCCTAACTTGCATGATTTAAAATCAAAATCGAACAAGCATGTTGATCTAACTCTCATTTTGGTTGAAACTGTTTTAGTGAAAAGCAAAAACAAAAAATGGTCAAAATGATGAACTAGGGCGCAGTCGAGTCAGGAGTTCTGTCTTTTTCCCCTTTGTCAAAATACTTGCCAAGAAGGGCACTCTACCTGCCAGAAAAGGCACAACTGAAGGGCACAACAAAAGGCTGAAAGCTCTCACATCCTCCAAGCAACGAGGTATCAAGCAAAGTGCGAAGCACGAACTGGAATGGGGCAAGATATCCCACTCCATCATCTGGACAGATCTTATCACGTCCAAACTCCCCAGTAGAGCATCATCAATCGATGTCAGCTACAGATTTGCTACACACCCAGTTGTAGCACAGCCCCTCTGTGGGAGAAACTCACTAGCTACGTGCAGAAGAAGAAGAATCTAACAGAATGCTAGGGGCACGAGCCCACAACTTGCTGTTTATCTATCAACCACCCAGGGGAGGGATGAAAATGAGGAGATTGAAGAATAGAGAATGTGCGATGAGAGAAAAAGTGAGAAAAGGGCTTTTTCAGAAAAACAGAGCTTGAGGGCCGAGTGATGTGAGAACCACAAATGAGAAAGGGTGGGAAACACTACCCGGTGAAACAGGCTCCCTGTGCACGTCTGAGTGTCGTGTCTTTGTTTTATCTCGATTTTGTTTAGGGTCGTTTCGAGTGTCACTCGATGTGTCTAGGTTATGAGCCTTTTATTTCCTTGTTGAGTCGTTTTGCTGTGTTCAGTTGTAGGCTCAATAACTGGTCGAGAACTCATCTCTCAATTTCGAAACTAAAATCATTTTGTGCTCCAAGTGTCGTGCCGTTCTCCACATTTGTTCAAAACAGTATTCGTTCTTTCATAAAACCGCAGGGTTCAACCCAGGTCATATGAGAACAGTGGAACCAGGACCTATCTGAAGCTATAATGGTTCCGGACTGCAAAGCAAAAGCAAAAGAGGAAAATGTCGGGCATCTGAGTTTGTTCCAACTTCAGTAAGCTCCGAGATCGCATTCCGTATGCACCTTGTCAGGCCTTGTCAATGCTCTGGAGTATGAGTGTGCCTCTACCTCAAGCTCAAGATCAAGTCTGCTTCAAGCCAGAATGGCAATCAGAAGTGCTCTCCTCGAGTACCGTTTCGTGCCAGGGACATCTTGGCCGTGTTTGCAATGAGTTCCTAGGAGACCAACTGCGACGGTGGAAACTAGAGTTCGAATGGCTGATGCCTAGAACGTAAAGGTTCGGGATTTCCGAGACTAAAGTCTGGTTTAAATACCCAGGGGTGTACCCCCGGCTTGAAATCTGTATGGAAGCCCCATAGGTTGAGATAGCACGTATGCACCTCAATTCCGGATACTGAACCAACCTAGTCTGTCACCCCGTTGGAGAATAGGGAAAGTTGTGAATATGATCAGGAAGACGAGCAGCAGCCGTAGCTCTTACATGCAGATGTTGTTACTTGTCAGCATTTCAGAGCCTTTGTACTACGAGTTGAAGGTAAGTGTTCGAAGAGCACGAGGGGAGATCCCCGTCAGAGTAAAGCGGTTCACTGCCACTCACCTCATAAGGTGCTTTCTAAAGCACCTCTTTGTCCATTTATTGCTTTCCTTAAGCATCATGCATTGTAATGCATTGTACCTATCAAGTTTCTTTCTCAGTCATGCACGATATTGCATGTACGGTTCATTCAAAGAAGTTCCATTTGAGATCATTCACTTAGTGTATCAATCACACTTCATTCACTTAGTGTATCGATCACACTCTCATTCATTTAGTGTATCAATCACACTTCATTCGCTTAGTATATCAATTACGTTTCATTCATTTTGTGTATCTATCACACATTCTCATTTTGTGTATCTATCACGCACATATTTACTTTTGTGTATCTATTACACTCTCACTCAGTGTATCAATCACACTTCACTCATTTTGTGTATCTATCACACACATTCTCATTTTCTGTATCACACTTTCAGTGTATCAATCACACTTCATTGATTTAGTATATCCATCATACTTGTTCACTAAGTGCATCTATCACACTTCGTGTTCGCTTTTAGTATATCCATCATACTTGTTCACTAAGTGCATCTATCACACTTCGTGCTCACCTTCAGTATATCAATCATACTTGTTCACTAAGTGCATCTATCACACTTCGTGCTCACCTTCAGTATATCAATCATACTTGTTCACTAAGTGCATCTATCACACTTCGTGTTCACCTTTAGTATATCAATCATACTTGTTCACTAAGTGCATCTATCACACTTCGTGTTCACCTTTAGTGTATCCATCACACTCTGTTCACATAGTGCATCTATCACACTTTGCGTTTACTTTTAGTGTATCAATCACACTCTGTTCACATAGTGCATCTATCACATTTGTGTTCGCTTTTAGTATATCCATCATACTTGTTCACTAAGTGCATCTATCACACTTCGTGTTCACTTTAGTATATCAATCATACTTGTTCACTAAGTGCATCTATCACACTTCGTGTTCACCTTTAGTGTATCCATCACACTCTGTTCACATAGTGCATCTATCACACTTTGTGTTCGCTTTTAGTATATCCATCATACTTGTTCACTAAGTGCATCTATCACACTTCGTGTTCACTTTTAGTATATCAATCATACTTGTTCACTAAGTGCATCTATCACACTTCGTGTTCACTTTTAGTGTATCCATCACACTTGTTCACTAAGTGCATCTATCACACTTTGTGTTCGCTTTTCGTGTATCAATCACACTCTGTTCACTAAGTGCATCTATCACACTTCGTGTTCACCTTCAGTATATCTATTATACTTGTTCACTAAGTGCATCTATCACACTTCGTGTTCACCTTCAGTATATCTATCATACTTGTTCAATAAGTGCATCTATCACACTTCGTGTTCACATTCAATATATCTATCATACTTGTTCACTAAGTGCATCTATCACACTTCGTGTTCACATTCAGTATATCTATCATACTTGTTCACTTAGTGCATCGATCACACTTCGCGTTCACTTATTGTGCGTCTATCACACTTTGCATTTGCCTTTTATGTATCCATCACACTTTGCTCACTTCCTTCATTTAGTGTATCAATCACACTTTGTTCATATAGTGTATCTATCACACATGCTCGCTTTGTGTATCAATCACACACGCTCACACTATGCCTACTTTGTGTATCAATCACACACACTCGCTTTGGGTATCTATCACACACTCACCTAGTGTATCCATCATACTTTTCTTCATATAGTGTATCCATCACACTCGCTTCACTTTGTGTATCTATCGTACATGTTCGTGAAGATTCCATGATTTCTTACATCCTTTCTGCATGAGGTATAGTTTGGTTCGAGTTACTTGCTTGCCTAGCATTCGCTTAAAATGTTGCATTTATTTTGCATAATTGCTTCATTACAGCCCTCTTTGCATGATCATGAGTGATAACCGGCTTCGCGTAGCGTATAAGTCCAATCTTCAAACCGGCTTCGCGTAGCGTATAAGTCCAATTTTCAAACCGGCTTCGCGTAGCGTATAAGTCCAATTTTCAAACCGGCTTCGCGTAGCGTGTAAGTCCAATTATCAAAATCTTCCCGCATATCATTTGCATTTTGCCAAAATGGGTCGCCAGAAACTGTAGACGTCCCCGAACGCATCCCGGGCGAGGAGTGCGAGTCCCCTCCGTTACGGTTCGATATTGGGTCACTACAGTTCGAAGGACTCAAAATGTCACGGTTCTTAATCTTGAACCAAAAAGTCCAAATCCGGCAAATCGTTTTGAAAACAGATTTTTTTGAAAGAAGTGCCAAACATGGACTGCTTTGCCAGATACAGAGTCGCCACCTAAATGTTTTTTAATGGGAAATTTAGGAAACCCTGACTCGGTGCCAAAGGCCACGTGTCCGTCATCACCAAAGTTGCCTCAGCTCGGGAACTTGGGTACGATTGGGGAAGGTCACTTCGTGAGCACCCTCGCTCGCCCGGTCAAAGACCGGCCTCTACTAACCATGATATCTTATTTTGAAAACATTGTGTGTTCTTATTCCGATTATTAACTTAGGTTACTATGTGATGCACACAGCATACAAGTATAGACTGGATCACCTGAATTGGAACAAAACATTTCATGTTTGTTTGTTTGTTTGAAAATGGTTTGATGGTGCTACCCGCAGGTAGGCTAAGACGTGGATTTGCCACCCTCGGGTGGGCTTAGAAAACATGATTTTGCCACTATCTAGTGGGCTTAAAACAAACATTTGATGAATTGTCCAATCCAAGTAACTCAACCTCCACCCACACGCATTCAAGGCAGTTATATCACATAAGCACATAGCCTCATGGTAAACATGCTATTCATGGCAGTCACTCACACGCATGCAAGGATGCTAAAGCATAAAACTCACCGAGTACTCCAAGCCAAAACAAAAGCTAATTAGAAATCATGCATGATCCTAATTATACAGAAATGCCTAATGCAGCGCATGCAATAATGCAACTATAGCAGGCTCGGCTATTCTAAACATGGCATATGAAATGCTACAACTAACACGTATTCAATTTGGAATTGAAATACAGATGCAGTTTGTATGATGCGCCGAGCCCGGTGCGTGCAAAACAGATGAATGATGCAAACATGCTGTCATACTGTATGCTAATTGAAATATGCCCTATATCTAACCATCATAAGCAGGTAAATAAAAGGGAAGAAAGACGTGGGGTTGGAAGACATACAAAACAGATGAATGATGCAAACATGCTGTCATACTGTATGCTAATTGAAATATGCCCTATATCTAACCATCATAAGCAGGTAAATAAAAGGGAAGAAAGACGTGGGGTTGGAAGACATACATCACACTCACCCACACTTATTACAATTACGCCCTCGCGCGGAGGGTCCAAATAAATAATACAGTCCGAAATGAAAGAATAATACAGTCCGAAATATACAGTCCGAATAATATACAAATTCCTAATTAATTAACAAATTAACTAAGAAAAACTGTAAACTGGCATGCAGCCAGCAGGGGCTGCCTCACTTCCGCTGAATGATGTATGCTGGGCTGCCTTTTCGGAAATCCACTGGGATGCCCCAATTAGCCTCTGTTTGCAATGTTCCTCGAAATGCGTGCCAAGCCTCGGAAGACTGCTGATTCTTGATATGCTGCAACAGAGAGCAGGAAGGGGGCATAGCAATGTATTTCATAAATATATGCATGCCTCGATCCTCGTGCCACCAATCACGCATCTCGATGCATGATGGCCGAGGAGTCGGATTGCACAACTCAATATAGGATGAATGCAGATGAATGCTACAACAAAACCTAACTCCATGATGGGTAATCCGGAGTGTCGGTGACTTGGGAATTGAGACCCGTTCCGTCGCTCGGAGCACAAAACGTGCCTCGTTTCCCGTGCCCGGGCTAACTCCTATCCCGAACACAATGCAATATGCATGATATGCTTGAAATGCAACTAATATACATTCCTAACATACACAATGTTATGGAATGGCATACACGCAATGCAATAATGGGCTTACACTAACATGAGAGAACCTCAGCCGCACTCACACAAGAGGCCGTTGGATAAAAGTGAAATGCCTCGAAATGCGTGCATACGGGCACGCAAACCGAGGCAGTGGCATACGAAATGCAATGATGCTAAAATAGCATACAGAATGCAAAATGGACTTACACTAACATGAGTGAGCCTCAGCCACACTCACATAAGAGGCCGATAGATGAAAATGAGATGCCTCGAAATGCGTGCACACGGGCACGCAAACCGAGGCAATGGCATTAAGGCATGAAATGACATAGAAAATGATATGCAAACATGCCAATGGAATTTCAGCACTGAAATATGGGGGAAAACAGTCCCGAAAGATGGCGAAATGACACCAAATGCAAGGAATGGTCCCGAAATGCGAGTTTAGGCGCCCGAAATGGATAGCTATGCAATGCATGCACAATATGGACATGGAATGAAAATACAGTAGCAAGGCAGCCTCAAGAAAAGCATTTTTCAGTCTAAAACAAGGCCAAACAGCAAGCATAGATAGGGCAACAATAGCATGCAAAAATAGGGGCCAAGAGAGGGGTATTGAAGTAGATGGTGAATGCAAAGCCCAAAAAACAAAATACCGTTCTACAACACTGAAGAGGGACCAAAAATATGAACATTTAAAGTAGATGACATCCCCCAAATCAGTATGCAAACATGCCAAAAATGCAATGCAAGATTAAGGATAATAAGAGGCTATAACATGAGGTACCCCAAACATTCATCAAACAAGCAAAGACCCTTAATGAAATATGTCGAGAAGATTAAAATATGACTCTTTCCAGTTCTGATGATGGCCGACAATAGAAGCTAGATAAGCCTAAAAAAGCATACAAAAATGGGGGTCAAAGAGGGGTATAATGACAAGTATAACATGGAGACCCCCAACAAGGTTGATCCCTTCTACAATGTTGTAGAGGGACACAAAATAAGCTTACTCACAGTTCATGACATGCTCCAAAACAATTTACATATAGGCCAAACAGATCATGCAAATTTACGGTAAATAGGAGAGATTATGAAGCAAGTGAAAGATAGGGGGCCCAAACAGGGTTGAGCCCTTCTTCAATGTTGAAGAGGGGCTCAAAATAGGCCCTCTTACAGTTTACATTATGCTCGAAAACAGATCACACATAGGCTAGAAAAATCGTGCAAGATAATGGCATACAAGAGGGCATTGAAGCAAGTGCAACATGGGGGGCTCAAACAGTGTTGAGCCCTTAATGAAACAAGGAAATGAGCTCAAAAAAATGACCTTTTCAGTTTTGGTCGGAGCTCAAAACAGCAAGCAAAGAGGCTAGAAAAATGTTGCAAAATGAGACCAAAAGAGGGGAAATGAACATACCCTTGTAGACCAACCCTTTTGCTGCCTCTTGGACCCAAAATGTTTCCTCCTAGCTGCTGGAAAGCTCCCCAAGTTTCTGGAAATGGAGTAGTGGTGGTGGTGCTATGACTTGTAGTGTAAAATGGTGTAGAATTTAAAGGGTTTTGGTGTTTGGAATATAGAGAGAGAGATATATAGTGTAGGAGGCTCAAACCAATATGTCTAACCCTTAAACACAGACCTGGGGTGCTGTATATATAGGCAAAAGAGGCTGGAAAAGAGGGGGAAAAAAGGGGGGGAAATATTTCAAGTTTCCCTCCAAAATTGGCCTAAAGAGGGATATAAAGGCAAGTGGTAGCTGCTGATTCCAAACGGCCGAGAGCCCTTCACAAGTTGAAGAGGGGCTCAAAATAAGACACTTTGTAGTTTACGACCAAGTCCAACACAGCCCACAAGTATGCCTAAAATACCGTGCAAAAAAAAGGCCTAAAAAAGGGTAAAGAGGCAAGTGACATAAGGGGTCTCAAACAAAGAAAAACCCTTAATCAAACATGAAAAGGGACTCAAAATATGACTATTTCTAGTTTGGGTCGGAGCCCAACAATGCTTGCAAGTAAGGCTCGGGGCCAAAAATGCGTAGTCCGGGGCCCGAAAATTGACTGCTGGGCACTGGGAGTGGTGTTCGACCACGAAGTTGGTCTCTCGGACACAGTGTCCCTCAAAAGGGGAGGAAATAGGTATGTGCCAAAAACCGGAGCAAACGGAGGTGGTTAGGCGGTCCCGAACCGAGGCACACGGCCTGACGGCTTCGAAAACCGGGAACCGGGCTCTGAAATGGGAAAAAATGGCCTGTGACCACGAAACGTAGCCTATGGCCACTGAGAGATGATCTACGAGACCTCTCCTCCCTCAGGAAGGAAAAACAGAGAAAACGAGCTTGGTTCGCAAACCGAGGCAAGACAAGAAAAGTCCGGAAGTTCGGAGGCAAGGCTCACGGCCGAGACCCCCGCAACCTCAGAACGAGCACAGTATACAACATCACCAAGCGCTCAATCAGTGACGTTGAGTGTTAAGGTCGGTCAAAATGGGGTGTCTACAGATGGTCATCTCACCTTGTACTGACCTTTCAATGGAGCTACGTAACTCAAAAGCTTGGGAGAAGTTCCCCTTCTAGGAGTAAGTGGTAGTCACTGCCTTCCAAATATCCTGTGCAGTGTCCATAGAGAGATAGCCCTCTCTGATCTCCGGGACCATAGAATGTATCAACCAACCCATAATGAGAAAGTTAGTGATCTCCCACTGATCATAACTCGGGTCCGTGGTGGTGGGTGCCTGTATTCTGCCATCAACATATCCCATCTTCCCTCTGCTCTTCAAGAAAATAGTCAGATTCTGCGACCACGCTAGATAATTCTGACCATTGAATAGAGAAGTGGTGATTTTAAGGCTAGGGTTGAGATTATCAGTCATAGTAGAAGGTATAATGGAACTCTCGCTCTGAAGCGGTTGAGAAGTTGTTGACTCACTAGTGAAATCTGCCATGAATATTCTACTAAGTACCCCTCAAACTCAGGACCAATCACAAATTCGGAAGATGGTGAAGGAACAAACACAATAGTAATTAGAAAATCATAAATAACTAAAAAATCTTAAAATTAAGAAGTCAAATTTTTTTTTCCCCTTAGTCGAAGAGAACAGGGACAAACAGAAACGAAAGAGAGAAGAAAAAGAGAAGAGAAAAATAAAAATAAAAATGACGACCGACCAAAGTACACCCGACGACCAACCAAAGTACACCGAAAGCACAAGTCAACTAACCAGGTGATCACGACGACACTAGGCAACCAACTAGGTGCTGTCGACAGGCCTAGAGGAGCAGGCTAGGGTTGCCGACAGAGGCTGCGACTGCCATGGGAGAGTCGTCTGACCTTCGGTTGCACTGGGTGGGGCGCGACTGTCCCAAACAAGGTGGTGGATGGCCTGCGCAGGCTAGGGTTTGGATGTGAGGCCTGGGCAGCGAGGGTTTGGGTGTGGGTGGCCTTCGGTGGAAGCAAGGTGGTATGCTTCTTCTATTGTGGCTCTGATACCATGAAATTTAGAGAAGATAAAGAGTTAGGGAATGATTTACACTTCATTCCCCTTATATTGATAATTAAGCAATCACAGGTAACTAAAAAGGAATAAGAATACACTCCATTATTTCCTATTCTAACAATGCCATGCAATGTATTTTTGTTGTAGTAGAGTTTCACCTAATATCAAGCTCTTACATCCATCCATCTACCTTCCCAAGTTAAGTTAATCACATCACAAATTTGGTTTGCAGCTGTGATATTGTTTCATTTGTAGCCCATGCTTAGAAATAGACATCACAGAGGAATGAAGCCTTTTTCAGTCTGTAGATTGGATTACACATTGGTTATGTTGATGATCATTCTTCTAAGGTATTAAGGGGTAATGTCAACTAATTTGGATCTGGTATTCCTGTATGTGCTTATAGAGAAGGCTCCAGAGTTACATGGGGGTATATCAACCGGTTTTTGGGACAACCATCACTGGTTTGAGAATCGTCCATTACAAAATTTCCATGGTCAGGAATAGGTTCTCGAGGAGCAAACAAGGTGTTCAATTTTGGTACAGCAGCAGGGGCAGTGCCTGCAGAGAGTAAAACAAAATTTGGAAATATTGTTCTCCGTTCTTCATTGCAGAGAAGAATAGGGCAACTTGCTTGAGCCACAGAAAACACAAAGTCTCACGAGGCACCCTTTCGTGATGTGCTCTTTTATGGTCCTCCTGGCACTGGTAAAACCATGGTTGCAAGGGAGATAGCTCAAAAATAGGTATCTTTTCAATACTATCTATGTATAAGTATAGCTAAAATTTGTTAGCTATGTTTTAGAAAGAAATTGTGATGGTCAATGTACCAGATTTGTTGCCTTGCTTCAATTAACTTGATGAGGGGAGAACCCTTTCCGTGGGATTTCACTCCCCGAGCTGCTGTTTAATTTCATTTAATTTTTTTCTGAGGTAGACGTATAAGTCACATAACAGTTCTCTGTCATGGGAGAGAATTGAGTTGTTTCCTCCTAACTGGCTTTGCTTTGGACGTTGTTTTTGTAGGGTTTGGATTATGCCATGATTACAGGAGGTAATGTTGCACCACTGGGTTCGCAGGCTGTTGCCAAAATTCATGAGATATTGATCGGGCCAAAAAATCAAAGAAAGGTTTACTGCTTTTTATTGATGAGGCTGATGCTTTTTTGCCAGTAAGTTACCATTGTCCTCACATCTGTATCAAGTTTCAATCATTTGTACTTTAAGCTAGCTGTTTGTTGATGAATTTCCAGTTGCCTATAATAGTACATTGGCATTAAATTTGTGGGATTCCAACTAAGATTATCAATGGTGAGATTATTGTGTACTCACCATATAATTGGGATTAATATGCAAAAGTATCAGAGTTTTGTTTTTTGGGTATCAGAGTTTAGTCTTTTAGACCTATGTGATAATTTTTTTTTGAATCACTGGGTGCTAGTTCCTGCCAACGTGGGATCCTGGAAGGGCCACACTAGGAAGGAAAGCTGTGCCTACAACAATTTTCCTTGAGTTGCTTTATGCTATGTTTGGAGCTAGAGTTTGATGTGGGAAGGAAAAAGGAAAGGGTATGGATTTACTGTTATTCATTTTTCTATAGGTAACCAAACAAAAAAATAGATTTTTTGAGAAATGTCAATTGTGTTTTTTTTTTTTTTTCCCCTTCCCATCCCAAACAAACAAAAGCAATAAATTTCAGGACTGTTTGGATCATCTGAAAAATTGATCAGGTTAGTCCACTTCCATTATCTGGTTTTTTGGAAACCCACTTTCTAACCAGGTTTGGACACTTCCTCAAACAAATGTGGGCTGTGTGCTTTTGAAGTATTTACCCAAAAGCCAGTTAAGTTGTGGCCCCTAGAACCGGTTTTGGCTTTTCCTAAATAGCTCTTAGCTGATCTTATTTCATTTTTCTTTTCCTTTCCTTTTCCTTTCCCTCAATAAACTCAAGTTCAAACATAGCATCGCAAATTTGCAATTCAACCTCCGGGAGAGTTTTTGGAAAAGTGGCCACTCTCAGTTTTAAATTTAGGGATGTTCTCCAATGCCTTTGTGTCAGGTGGCTTGTACTACTATTGTTTTGTAATGGTTCATATATTATATATGCCTGAAGGATTTAGCATCAATGTGTGACAGTTCTACTGAGATTACCTATGTGAGGTTTAAATTGTACTTTGCTCCAACCTTTCATGATTGAAGTTGGCATTAAATGCAGGGTTGCTTCTATTGGCACACCACAAAAATTTTCAGTTCACACCATTTTGCTGTTCTGATATCTACTTTTGAATAAAAATCAATTGTTTGGATAACAATTTCCGAACAAAAACTGTGATCAGTAGTTGATGTATGAACATTTGATTTTTGTCAAAAATTGATATCTGAACAATACAAATGGTGTGAATTGAAACAAAATGTGGTGTGCAAATACAAGCTTCTTACATATAGTTACCAAAGAGTGGTTTTTATTTATTTATTTTATACCCTTCTCGCAACCAAGTTGACAATTGTAGAACTGACTGAATGCAGGCGTAACAGCACACACGAGTGAAGCTCAGCGAAGTGCTCTAAACTCATTGCTTTTTTGTACTGGAGACCAGTCAAGAGATGTAGTTTTGTGCTTGCCACAAACAGACCGGGTGACCTTGACAGTGCTATCACTGATCGCATTGATGAAGTAATCGAGTTCCCACTTCCTCAGGCAGAGGAGCGTTTCAAACTGTTGAAGCTCTATTTAAATAAATATATATCAGGTGACAGTGACAGTGACTCTAAATGGGGCTCTTTGTTTAAGAGAAGCTCACAAACAATAACCATAAAAGATTTGTCAGACGATGCGATCAGAGAAGCTGCCCAGAAGACATAAGCGGTAGGTTTGGTTTGTTTCTGAAAAAAATTTCAGAAATTTTCTCTACAAACAAATTTCAGAAATTTTCTCTACCAAACAAATTTCCAAAAAAATTTCCCAAAACACACAAACCAAACAAGTTTTCCAAACAAATCTCTCTCTCACACACATCAAATCAATCACTTTTTCCAAAACTCTCTCTCAAAATTTTCCAAAACAAATTTCCCAAAAACCAAAACATGTTTTGTACTTTTTATCTCTAAACACATCTCTCAAACACAAACCAAACATACCCAAGGTTTCTCAGGCTGAGAGACAGCAAAACTAATGGCTAGTGTTCAAGCAGCTGTGTATGGGCGACCGGACTGTGTATTGGACTCACAGCTATTCAAGGAGGTTGTTGATTACAAGGTTGCAGAGCATCGACAGCAAATAAAATTGGCATCTGAAAATGGCCAGCCTGCTTAACGGGGTGTACATAAGTTAGCCTCTCTTGGCTCTCAATTTTGTTTTGTCTACATTTTCTTTATTTTTTGTTATTTATATTTAAATTTCATATATACAAAATTCTTTTAATTTGTATTTATGATGATTAAGCAAGCCTCTCTTGGAACTGTGAGTTGAAAGCTTTATCATAAGGGCCTGGATTGCTGGCAGATAATCTAAACCAAGAATTGATGAAGCTCTTGCTTGGGAGCTTGTAAGTAATAACTACTTAATAATTACAAATTTCTCTTTCTACTTGTGGTGCCCCATGTGACTTATGATTGGTGAAAAAAATAAGATTCACAATTTTATATTGGATGATAGAAAAACAATAGGGACATAATATATTGCGTCACGTGTGCTCCATTGCCATCAAATATATATATTATATATATATATATTTACATTGCTGATGTCAACTTGTTCCTTGTTTCAAAAAATTCAACTCTCGTTTCTTTTTTTCATTAAGTTTAGGTACCCAAAAAAAAAATATATCTAGAATTTTATCTGGAACACATGTGTGGTTAATCTGAATTTAGATTATAAATTGCTTTTCTGAGTAAATTTCTAAAAAACAGTTTCTAAGGTGCCGTATGTTTTCAGTTTTCTGTTTATATTTACAAAAATTTTAAAAACTCAACTAAAAACTTGTTTGGTAAAATTTTTGATTTATAAATCAGTAGTCTCAGTTTATAAATTTGACCAAAAATGAAAACACAAAAAATGTGTTTCCGTTTTGAGTTTTGAATTTTTTTTTTTTACCACCCAACACTAGCCATTACCTGCCATCATTTTCCACCACCGTCTTCCGCCACCACCACCCACTCCCACCACCCACCTGCCACCACTACCACCACCCGCCACCCCACCTACCAGCCACCTGCCACCCACTCACCACCACCACCACCCCTTGCCGCCGCCGCCCGCACCACCACCACCCACCCCTCGCCGTCGCCACCCACCCCGACCACCTGCTCCACCTGCCACCACCCACCACCGCCACTACCATCTACCGTCCACCACCACCACCCGCTACTTACCACCACACTCACCACCCCTGCCACCACCATCCACCACCTGCCACCACCAGTCACCCACCACCACTAGCCATACCACCCCCCAACCACCACCATCACCATCACCTACCACCCACTCGCTACCCACCTACCACCACCAGCAACCACTCACCACCACCACCACCAGCCACACCCACTCGCTACCACCTATCACCTGCCACCGTCACCCACCCACGCACCACCACCACCACCCGTCACCTACCCGCCACCACCTACCACCACCGCCATTCGCCACCCACCTACCACACCACACACCGCCGCCACCACCACCACCACCACCCACCGACTCGCTACCACCATCACCTGCCACCGTCACCCCACCCACCACCCATCAACCAACCCGCCACTACCTACCACCACCCGCCACCCATCCGCCACCACCACCACCACCCCTCGTCACCACCACCACACCACACTACCACCCACTACCTACAGGCCACACACCACCACTACCCGTCATTCGCCACACCTTCCACATCACCCGCCATCACCACACCACCACCCACTCGCTACCACCCACTACCCGCCACCGTCACCCCACCTACACCACCACCCACCCCCACCGTCACCCACCCATCCACCACCACCACCCGCACCACCACCCACCGCCACCGCACCCACCCACCACCACCACCACCTGCCACTTACCCGCCACCACCACCCGCCATTCGCCACCACCTGCCACCACCACCCATCACCCGCACCACCACCCACTTGCTACCACCCATCACACCGCCACCGTCACCCACCCACCTATCACCACCACCTACCCGCCACCACCACCACCACCAGCTACCCACCACCCACCGTCACCACTTTCTACTACCGTCTTCCGCTGCCACTTGCCACTTGCCACCACTTGCCATTTCTCACTCTTTTTCATATTTTTTAAACATTTTATCAATTACTAAACGCGTTTGTAGTTTATGTTTTTCTAAAATAAACAAAAATCAGTTTATAAAATTTTTGTAAATATAAACTGAAAACATAAACGTTACCAAACACACCTACCTTGACTTTTTTTTTTAAAAACTAAATCATATTATAAAATTACATCTATAAAAATTATAGTAATGCTAGAGTGATCTCATTTGTGTACCATATTTAGACATTTGATGTGTTGTTTCACGTTACACTAACAACATCATTTAATGGATTTACATCTTATTTTAAAATCACTTGATAACATGACATCATATTGTTCAAATGTATTTGAAATGTAATTATCACAACACTACTCTAACAATAAAAACTTTTAAAAAATAATTATAAACTAGAAAGTTAGTAAAAAGTCACATATGTGATAAGTTTTTATTTGAAGATGATGGTGGCGACGGCACTGATGGTGTCGTGGCTGTGGTTGTGACTGATAGTGGCGATTATAGCAGTGGTGGTATTGAAATGTTTTTCATTCTTAAAGTGAAAAATATTTTTCACACAAATATTGTTTCTATTTTTAAATTGGGAAAATTACACATAATTGAGAATTTTGTAAAATATTTATAAATTAATGAGAAAAATTATAAATTTAATTATTAATATTTTTATATTTTATCATTAATTTGAATTTTTTTTTTTTACAAAATTATACTAGTGAGTTTGTAATTCTCCTTTTAAATTCATCTGCAGTACCACGTAGGCCAACTCTCGGATTATCTAATACGGTAAATTACACTGGCACCCCTTCTATAATTCTGAAATAACACTGACACCATTTATTATCTAAAATCACACTGGCACCCCTATCAGTTAACACTGTGCAACCAATTTGTTTGAGTTTGAGTTTTTTTAATTCAATTTTTTGAAAATTAAATTTTTTATTTTTATTTTTTTTGTTTTTAGTAAATATTTTTAAATTTTAAGTATTTTTTAAATTTTTTTTAAATACACCTTACTTAGATGTATCTAAAAAACAAAATAATAATTGTGAAAATATATTTCAAAAAATTAATAAATACACAAAAATTACGAAAAATATATTGAATTTCATTTTTTTTGTTTGGTATTTAGGGAATTTTTTTAAAGATTTTTCTTTCAAGAAATTATATTTTTTAAGTATATTTATGTTAGGTGTGCCTAAAAAATTTTAAAAAAATACTTGAAATATTTTTAAAATTTAGTAAAAACAAAAAATACGCAAAATAAAAAAGTAAAATTTTCTAAAAAAGTGTTTTTAAAAAACTCAAACAAACAAAGTGAATAATACCTTTGCTTGAGGTCCAAATTTCTAGTAGTGACAAGAATACCAATGAGAGAAGAGACTTCCACATAAAACACCTCCATTGACCCCTCTCATCCACCATCCCTTTTCTTTCATTCCATCACTAATTGCATCGACTGCACCATCTCCTTCTATAATTTTTTTTTTTTAAATATTTTTATCAAAAAAATAATAATTGTAGTGAAAAACTCCATTTCCAGACTCAGCAAATTCCAAATAAATAAGATTAAAGTAGTAGTTAGATGAAAAGAGAGTATTTCTGATATTAAAAAATTGTATACTAAACAAGGTTTTTAAAAAGCGGCTGCAACCGTTACGTAACCGTTACGTAACGGTTGTGGTAGTTACTGCCACCCATTACTTGCGCTTTTGCAGTGTGATTGAGATTCACAGATGTATCGGCCGTAGCGGCTGCATATAGCGGCCGTAATGGTGCCGTAACGGCCGTAATGGCCTGTTACCCACTTTACGTAACGGTTTTCGAATTGTTTTCTTTCAAAAAAAACACAAAAAAAAAAAAAAAAAAAATTTGAAAATGGGGGAAGGGAGATAGAGAGAGAAAGAGAAGATGAAGGAACAAGAGATAGAGAGAGAGAATAGGGAAGATGAAGAACATGTTATTGATTTGTTGAATTGTAAGACGTATGCTATTCATTCAGCTGCTATCACTTAACCATTTTGTTTTGGTGTGTCTATCTATATTGTTTGATAATAATAATAATAAAATTAAGTGTTATTATCTATTTGGCTTGATTAATATATATATATATATATATTTATATATTTTAGGCTTTTATTTATTCTCTTACTTTGTCATTGTTTATCTTATATATAATAGTTAGTGATTGATTTTTTGTATAATATAAAGTCATTAATTATTAAAATAAAATGTAAAAACTCATTTATATATTAAAAATATAAATATTGGATCAAACTTAAAATTTATAAAAATTGATCAATATTTATTTTTAAAACCCAATAAAATGATCATGGAAAAAAAATGGCGATCGGTAAGTTTTTTTCAAATTGTGCGAAAATAAAAAAATTCACGGTTCCGGTTACGCCAACTGTTACGCTACGGCCTTTACACCCCGCAACCGCAACCGCGCCACCGCCACCGTTACGACGACCGCAATCGCTTTTCAGAATCTTGATACTGAATAAAACATTTTTTTTTTAAAATTCACTAAATATATAAATTGAGGATGTGCACAAAATAAAGATACTTGAAAATCGAATTTCCCGCACATCAGTTTAGCCAAACAAATGTTGTTATTAACGGAGGGAAGGAGTCATTTGTATTGTTACCTTAAAATCTAAAGCAGAGAAGATTAATGATATTTCAGATGATAGATGTTGGTCTAATTTACCCTGTAATCTAATAAAATATATAATAACGTAGTATATTGTAGTTGTCAATTTCATGAGAGGTGGCATTCAGCGACGACACACGTCCAAGAAATTCCTCAGAGACTGCCACGTTCCCCACCTCACCTCCTCAACCCCAATCCACCCATCCTCATCCCATCCATCCCATCCCATGTGTATGTTTAAAAAGGAAGATCACACACACTGCAACTACTGCAAGAAACCGTTTCTCTATGTATCCATCCTAAACAAAACTACATAATCATTTTGTTCTGGAGAGGTTGTTGAGAGATGGGAAAGAGAACGGTGGCGGTGTTGATAATGTGGGTGGTTGTTGTTGTGCAGCGGCGGCGGTGGTGGTGGAGGTGTGCTGGTGTTGGGAGGAAACGAGGAGGAACACTGCAGAGACCATGATATTGACAAAGATGCTGAGGAGGATAAGGCCGATTCTTGGGCTGATTGGGCTGTTGGAAAGTCCTCCCAGTAAGCAAGTTTACCTCCTCTCTTCCATATCTGTTACTGTTTGTTTTTATCTTAATTCTATTTCTATCATATACAACACTTTAGTTTTGACCTCTGTCAAAGTTTTTCTTTTTAAATGCCCATATTAATATTAACCACTCTAATACTGTTTTTAGATTCAACCATTTTTTCATTCCTTAAATTATCATATATATATATATATATAATTAATTAAAATTGTATCACATTCACACTCACTTCTACGTACTGCTAGAATATCTATACGCAAATGTTAGGTATCATGAAAAATACTTCATAAAAATGATCATGAATGAATCTTCATCTTTGTATTACATTTTGTATCTTATTGTATATCTAATTTAAGGGTCAAAAATCTTTCATGATCATTTTCATGAAATATTTTTCATAATATCTAACATTATTTTGGGAGACGGGCGGGTGGTGAGAGTAGAAAGTACTGGGAAATCTCAACAGCCTAGTTTTTATTGGTTAATTTTAATTTGGGGAAGAAAAATACAATGCGCTTTTTTTTAAAAGTTAAATGCATTATAGTGTGGAAACTTGGAACAAGCAAACAAAATTGGCTTATAATGGACTTCGCCCATTTTGGTGCTTCAATGCACCAAATATTTTCGATTGTACAATTAGAATTAAACTTGTATTGGATGTAGGGTCAGGTGTAGGGATGCCAAAATAGCTTGAACCGTCGGGTTCCGACTCTTCCGAACCCTATTGAGATGGGTCTGGGCTGATTGAATAAAGTAGGATCAGATTTGGAAAAATATTTAACAACCTGATTGGGTTCATATTGACAGATTTTTTACCTGTATCTTATCTTACCTGTACATTAGTATTAAATAAATAATAATATTATATGTAATATGTGCATAATATATATATATATATATGGTTGAGTTTGTATAAATATATATAATAATCTATACAATGTATTATTAAGTTTTTATTATTTATATATATGTATATATAGTTTTAATATTTGTACAATATAATATTTTTTTAATTATAAATATTATTTTTTAGTTTTAATTATTGAGTTTCAATATCATTGAATTTTTTATTGTGTTGCGATTTGGGTAGGGTTGGAATGAGGTTAGATTTGCGAGTTTGGGGTAGGGTCGGGATGGGAGTTAGATTTGTAAGTTTGGCGTAGGGGCGGGAGTAGGGTTGTACAAAATACAACCCAATCTGCTAAAATCGCACCGATCTACATCAATTCGCACCGCTCTACATCAATTCGCACCGCTCTATTCCGTTAATCGCGGTTTAAAACTTAAAAATTTATAATCCTCCTTCGAAACCGTTCCGTTATAGTTAATACATATATATTTTTAACCTTATGATGAAATATCAAAGTAAAAATGAGTATAAGAGAAATTTAATATGTGAAATTTATTTAAATTATGGTTGTATATATGAAAATATATGTAAAATTAGTTTTTATTTATATATAAAAATATTATGCAAATTAGTTATATATTATATAAATGCTTGATAATTGGTTAGAATTTTTCAATCCGCCAATCCATTCAAAAACTGCTCAAATCTTAATTGTCAATCCGCTAATCTGCCATTTGGTTTATAATTTTACTCTTAAACTGCCGAAACTACACCACGCACACTCCTAGGCAGGAGAGTTTCATGAGTCGAATCGAGGTTGGGGGCAAGTGGCAAAACTGGAAGTGGCATTGGGGTAGGGAGACCTCGATTGATACCCTACATGTTACCCCATCACACTCAAAATGTATCTAAGTCTTTCATTGATTTATATATATACAAGCGTATGCATACATGTTACCCCATCACACTTAAATGTATCTAAGTCTTTTATGTTTATATATATATAGCGTATGCCCATGTCTGAAGGTACGGTTTTAAATAATATTAGGATTAGAATTAATTGTAATCCCAAAACTTTTTAAATTTATTTTTTAATTTGACAAAATCACAAATTTATTATAAAATTTAGGAGTTCTCACAAAACTCCTCACGAAAACTCACTTTTGCTTATATAATATATAGCTAGATAGATAGATAGATGTGCCTAGAATACATACAATTTCCACGTGCATACATACAATACTGCTTTTGCTTATAATTATATGGAAATTGTATGTATGCCCCGTAATGTCCAAGTGTATGACAAATCAAAACCGTCATGTTTATTAAAATATGTTGAAGATTCATATAAGGTCTAAATTTACGAAATCTATCAAGTATGCAATATATTTTAAAATAATAATTAATTGTTCAAATTAATTTTAATTTGTAGACTAAAAAATTCATTAATATAATCTCCACTACACAGTGAAATCTGGCTCCTAATTTTGAGATCGCAGATTTTTCCATATAATACGAATAAAAATAAGTTAACAAAAAAGGAGAAATAAAAAAAAATAAAAAAATAGAGAGAAAATAAAATGGGAGAAATATAAAAAATAAAAAAAATAAAAAAAGAGAGAGGGGAAAGTGGGATCATGGAATCATAGAAGGATGTGTGAGAAAAGGAAAAAGTAAGAAAGAGAAGCGGAAAAATAGAAAATATACATGTCGTTATTTTATAATTTAAATAGATCTGAGCTGTCCAAATGTCCTAATAGGACAAATTCAAAAACCATCCTTATTATATAGATGTTGAAGGTTTATATGAGGTCTAAATTTACGAAATCTATCAGGTATTCAATATATTTTAAAATAATAATTAATTGTTCAAATTTATTTAATTTGTGGACTAAAAAATTCATTAATATAATCTCCGCTACGCACAGTAAAATCTGGCTCTTAATTCTGGGATTGCAGACTTTTCCATATAATATGAATAAAAATAAGTGAACAAAAAGGAAAAATAAAAAAAATAAACAAATAGAGAGAAAAATAAAAATGAGAGTAAACAAAAAAAAAAAAAAAAAGAGAGAGAAGGTGGGATCATAGAATCATAGAAGGATGAGTGAGAAAATGAAAAGTAAGAGAGAGAGAACAGGAAAATAGAAAATGTACATGTAGGAGATTTTTTGGAGTATATATTTCAGCCGTTATTTTATAATTTGAATAGATCTGAGCCGTCCAAATGTCTTAGGACAAATGTGTATAGGACAAATTCAAAAACCATTCTACTTATTATATAAATATATATTTCCAAAATAGTAACACTTCATTCATGCACAAAAATATAATCAAAAAAAAGTGCATAAAAAATCCTAAATTCTGTATGGTGTGGTCTTAAGCAATCACACCAAATGTCACTAGGTTTCATATTAGTTTGTTTGTCTAAAAGAAAGGCCTTTTGAATAATCTTCTTTGAATTCCAAACAATTACCTTTAGCTATTGGTCGAAAATGATATGCTCTGCATCTTCATGTTTTTGGGGAGGTACTGTGATATGGACACAAAATTAATCCTTTTGTTGACTCTTCAGGATTTTATTTTATTTGATTATTTATTTATTTATTTATTCATTTATTTTGGTTCCAAAAACTCTTATGTCACTTGTTCTACATTTTTCTTCAAAAACATCCTAGCCATGAGTTTCTCCATATGGGCAACCTTTTTTTTTTTTTTTTGGTAGCACTTGATTAATAATGTGTATCAATCATCTATGGTCCATGTTTAAAACCTGAGGAAATTGAGTCAAGATAGATTATCATCATGTCTGTCAAGATCAACATGATAGCACATTTTTTGTTGATAAGATTTGATATTCTAAAGACAAGCACAAGGTCAATTAATGTCACATAAGGTACAAACTTGGCTTGAAGTTCACCAATATACCCAAGTGTGATGCTTACTTTACACTTTATTCAATTGTCAAGAATATCATGTAGGCCAGTTCTTGATATATTAAAGAGAAGGATAATATAAAATAATATTACTTTTTCTTCAACAGTTTAGTTTTCAAGAATAGAAAAAATACTTTTCAAAATAAGGTAAAAATATTTCGTTTAATAAAATAGTATGGTGAGATTTGATAAATAAATGCAGATTTTATAAAGAAAATCAGTTTTTTCTTTTTCTTTTTTTTTTTTGGTTTTGCTTTCTTACGTCCTTAAGAATGTTCTATTTTCTTTCAATTTGGAAAAAGATGAGAAAGGGGGGATGGTGTTTTTCCTTTTTTTCTTTTAGTTAAAGGTGTGTCAAGTGGAATATATATGCAAAATAAATCCTGGAACACATAAATGGACACATAAAATACACTCATGAATTTTTATTTTTACTTTTTAAAAGTGGGACCTACCAACAAAAATTTTGCAAAGAGTAATGGTATATGAATAAATTTTTCTTAAAAATTTAATTTCCAAATTGATATGCAATGAATTGTTCCTATCATTTAATTTTGATGGATTCTATTTCAAATATGGAGACTTTACTCTTGCATGTCATGTCATTTTGTAGAATAAATTTGTAAAATATAATAATAAATAAATAATTGTTTATAGTATTGTTCTTTTGTTAATCTTGTTCATCCATGTAATTTTTTTATCCAATTCTATGTGACTTACCATTATAAAAAAAATTGTAAAAATGCATGATGCATTTGCAATTCGGTTAAACTTTATTTTACTGATGACTTTAATTCTCTTAACTAATTAAGATAATTCTTGATAGCTAGCATAACTTTTTATTAGTTTTCATATATATTTTTTTTCTAGTTAGCGATCATCTAAGATCGTTGTTGCTTTCAGGAGACATGGATTCAACCAAATGATGCAAAAGAGTCGGCTCAAAGGGTGATGGATAAAGTTGGGGATGTTGCATCCAAAACCACAGAGACATTGAATTCTGCTGCGTCAGGTGATTATCTTTGTTTTTTCCTCTAGTGTTATAATATTGATTATTTTTTTTTTTTTTTTGATCGGTAAAGAAAATTTTATTGATGAAATAAACCGAAATACATGAATAAAGAGGAGGTTGGAGCGAAAGAAGCTCCAACCTCCAAGTTGGTGAGAAACCAACGAAAGAAGCAAACCAAAGACAAGAAGAACAGCAGAACAACACTGTGTAACTCAGACCAACAAAACAACTGAGTGACAACACCTCTATTAGAGACAAACAATACTATGTGGCAGCACCCAGAAGTGTTCCAATTTTACTGAAAGCTGAGTAGATCAACCATTAGTAGACATTAGACAGCAGTAGCAAGCAAAGCTAACATTAGACACAAACATCATATTCAAAACCAGACTTAAACACCCAAACCACACCAGATTTCATCACAGACATTAAACCACACCCAACAAGACACCAGATTCCATAACTAACATAAGATTCAGACCAAAACAGAGCCAGTATAGAACCAAAACCAGATGCAAACCAAACAAAACAGACAGCAGCTGGCATACTAATTCAGCAACATAGAAGATCAAACTGTGCCCCTGATCTGTTTCCACTTGAAGACTAGATCATCCACTGAGTAGGGGAAATACTTGATTGATGCTTTGAGCCAAAGGGCAATTCTAAATTTGATGAGTTCAAGCAGTCCAAAAAAGTTGGGTTGAGCCTTGGAAAATATACAATCATTCCTATGCTTCAAAAGAGACCAAAGAACAACTAAGGGGAGGGCTCTCCAAATTAATCTGACATACTTCTAAAATTTGTCGCCCATCCACCAAAGAAGTAGACCAGCTACTGAATTTGGAATGCACCATTGAAACCCCCATTCTTGAATCACTGAAAACCAAATCAGCCAAGAGAAAGGGCAATAAAGCAAGACATATGCATATTAGATTCAGATTCAGAATTACAGAATGGACAGAGAGTTGAACTACTGCTACCAAGTATGCTAATCTTATGCAAGAATTCTGAGGATTTCACTCTGTTTTTCCAGGCTAACTAGCAAAAGAAGGAGATTTTGGGGGGCAACATAGTGCTCTAAACATGCTTGCAGATTCTTAGATTAGGGCAAGAAGGGCTGTATTGTGAGAATATAGGGCAAACACAAAGAACTGAGTATGCCTGCAGCATCATTAGACCATATCAGGCAGTCTGCATTTTCATTACACAAAGAAAGAACTGAGGATAAACCGCAATCAAACTAGCTTCTTCAGTCAATTCCCAATCATACAACTCTCTTCTAAGAGGAAAGTTCCAAACACATGAGCTGGTTTTCCTGGCAAAGAATTGGTGGAGAGCCTTCTTTATCAGTTGAGAGATTAAAAAGAAGTGGAAAATCAGATTTTAGGCAAATACCACCACACCATCTATTAGTCCAAAATTTAATTCTATTATCATTCCCTACTTTAATTAGACAATTGACCAAGAAGAAATTAAAAATAGAATTACTGGAGGCCCCTGTGGATAAGATGTCACTCCATATTCTAGAATGCTTGTAAGAGGGCCTTACAGGAGGATGCCAACAATCCTCAGTAATCTTGTATTTGTTGCAAATTACTCTCCTCCAACGAGCATTGATTTGGTTCCACCACCATTTGAGTAGTAAACAAGCATTTACATCTCTGATTCTTCTGATACCCAAACCCCCTTGGTCAATACTCTTTGTAGCCTCCACCCAATTCACCAATTATAATATAATATTGATTAGTATAATCTCTTTTTGTAACAATTACATTTTTCTTGCAGAATCATCAAAATATTCTTCTCAGAAGGCTGGTGACGCAGCGAACTTAGCTTCAGAGAAAATAGGTCAGGCAAAGAATTTTGCTTCTGAAAAGGCAAGTCATGCTGTGAACATGGCTTCTGATATGGCCAGTGATGCTAGAGACACAATGACAAAACAATCTCACACGGGAAAGCTAAAGCGTTTGATGCCTACACCTTTGCTTCTAGAAAGGCAGATCAAGCCGTGAATATGGCTTCGGATAAGTTAGTGATGCCAAAGAGACAATGGTTGGACGAATGTCACACAAGAAGATATAGCCTCTGATGTCTACAACTTTGGGTCTGAGAAGGCGAATCGAGTCATGGATAAGCCTCGGACATAGCTGGTGATGTCAAAGAGACAATGGCTGAAGGAATATCACGAGGAAAAGATAAAGCCTCCTCTGATCTTATATGTTCGCGTCTGAGAAGGCAGATCGAGCCAAGAATATGGCTTTAGACATAGTGGTGATGCCAAAGAGATGATGGATGGAGCACTGTCATGCGGGAGAGATAAAGCATCTGATCATACAACTATGCTTCTAATAAGGCTGGTCAACCCATAAAAAAGCTACAAATAAGGTCAATGATGCGGAAGATTCAATGGTGGCGCAATGTCCCATGGGAGAGACAAGGTTTATGGAGCTTATGAGGATGCTAAACCACTGTTGGTGATACATACATGTCAGCTAAGGAATCCATGACTGATCAGCGAAAGAAGTATGAGGCTGCCAAAGAGAGGGTTTCTCAAGCCACAGGTGATTTAGGAGATGAGATGAGAAAGACTCGTACAGAGCTATGAGCGGTCAGTATTTAGTTGTTTAACAACAACAATCATTGTTGACTAAACCTTGTGTAAGTAATTGTTGTTATTTTCTTTCACTTTATGTTCTATTAATATGTTTTTCTTAGTCATTTTTAGGAACTTGGAACTATGTATTTCATAACTTTATATTGCGTGGCCATACAGTCGGCTATCACTTCTTTGTGAGAGGAGGGTGAGAGGTGCACTTTCTTGTTCTTTTAGACTCTGCCAATGCCATCCAGAAGATAACGACACAAAATCACTGTAATATCGCCGACACACTTTGAGCATGCATAGGGTTGTAAATGAATTGAGTCTAGTTGAGTAGTAGGAGGTTTAAGCTTGGTTTTAAAAGTTGACTAGTTTAAAAAATGTGTTCAAATTTTATTTATTTTTCGAGTCAATTTCAAACAATGATTACAAGAGTAGCTTAGCTTTTTAATATAGTTTTATGGCATATTATTATTGACCCAAGTTAGGGTAGAGTTTGTACAAATCACTTGGGTAGAATTCACCCTTAAAAATTAGCTTCCAATAAGAGAATGTCCATCCCTAGCAGTATTTATATTTTTTGTTCCCATACAATTTTGAAGTAAAATTAGATCCCCTAACCCAGTTACACCTGCTATTGGACAATTGAAATCGCATCAAGACCCACATCAAAAGCCTTGGGAGATTTATGGTTTGTTCTTGTTAGATGAGCTGCTGACGGTGACTGCTCGAGTAATGGGCCATGGAGGAGAAATAGTGACTTCTTGGGAGAGAAAAGATTTATGGCTTATGCTACTCCTGTTGGCTATTACTAATTTACTATTCCTTAGTAGTATAACTCCTCACATTTGAATACCTTGCTCTCTCTTTTTTCCCTGAAATTTACTCACTCCTATATTGTTTAGTGTTAGAGCTCATATGTGATGGGAATGTGACAAATTAGAGTGGTTCTTCCTTCTTTTCTGGTTATTAACATTCTGCCTTTTTTTTTTTTTTTACCATTATCGTGTTGATTCTTCTGTAATATTCATTTTGTTTTGTTGAAAATCATGATCAAGGATTCAGATTGTATTTTGAAGAATCATTTTGATTGTTGTCTGCCTTCAAATGCCTGCCTAGTCCTTACATTTTTTAATGATCAACAACTTGATAATTACAATGTAACAAGTTTTCTGCATATAGCTGAACTGATATTCTCTCTCTCTCCATCGGTAATTCAGGTGGAATACCTCCTTTGCTTGCTCTTTTATCACATGAAATAAAGGGTTTTTTTCTCTTGTTGATGTGGCCGTTCTTTAGTCCTTTACTGCTTTTGTTGTCTGCCATGAAAAATAGAAAAAGCAGCAGAGGCAGCTATACTTTCAGAGCCACTATCTGCGCAAGACTGTCATCTTCTATTGACCCTCTTAGGGTAAGATCATATATTGATTAATTGCTAGAGGATATAGATAAGTTTTAGCCATTAGCATTTAAACTAATCACGATGAACCAGCTACCATCCTGTATATTAAATCATCCAACTTAAAATTAACATGACAATGATTGGAGGGGCCTCTCAAATATATTGACCAAACTTGATGACTTATGAAGGCGATGCGGGACAAGTCTTACACTTCCCGTACATACACATACAGTCTAAATACCTTGTTGACATGATAGAGAGATGAGATGAGAGGTGAGAGATTAGACTAGGTAGAGACTTGACCACTAGAGATCATTCAGACTGATATCATATTAAAACTTTCAACTTAAAACCAATTAAAAATGAGTATAGAGGCATCTCAAGTATATGTACTAAGCTTCGGTGGCTTATGAATGAGGAACAAATCTAACACTGCAGTTAGTGAAAATTGACTATCATCTGCATAATCTCAATATTGGATCAAATCGTGGGATAGTTGTTATATTGCACTTAAATATTTCACTTATGTTCGCGAATTGATATCGGCCACCATATATAATGGTATCAGAGAAATATCGAGTAATTTGGGGATTAAGTGATGCGGTCATTAGTTTTTTAAAATTATCGGTTGCAAAGTTGAATTGGATATATTGATTGTGAATCAAATCATGAATCAATTAATACATACTGGAACTAGTTAGCATGCAAGTAATTTTTATTTCCACTACATATTAGGGTAAATAGGTATTAGAAATTAAAAAATTGATACATATTAGTTAATATATATTGATCGATATTAAAAATTGCAATTTATTATAATTGGGGGTAAGAGACATAAGGGCTTCCAATGAGAGGTTGAAAGTTCAACTCTCTTCAGATACTAATTTAAAAATTAATCACTAATTTCGTTAATATAATTAAATATATATATATATATATAGTCAGCCTATACGGAGGTATAAAACATAGAAATCTAGACCAAAATGCAGAAAATGAAGAAACCTAACTGAAAATTTGTCCACATTTATTTGGTTGTGTTTCATTTTTTATTTTCGAGTTTTGTGTTTCTAAAAACAAAAAATAAAAACATCTATCATTCTCATTTTTTTTACAGATATAGAAAATTCGAAAATAATTTTTTGATATTTTTTTAAAAAGTGTTATTTTCAGAAAACTTTCTGAAAATATGTTTCAGCAACAATTGCCATCGTTTTCTGTATTAACAAAAAAAAAAAAAACAGAACAAGAAAAAATAGCACTCTAAAGAACAAGAAGGTATAGATTGGGTTAATGGATGCTAGAGGTGCATTCAATTTTTATTTCAATTTGTTAGAAATTTTGAGTCTTTAGTGAGAGCTAACATGAGATCACAACAGTTTGAAACAAACTTGGAATTGTTAATTCACAAAGAGACTGGAAAGAGTTGAAGCTTGAAAGAGTCTAGAAAGAAATTTTTTTTTTTTTTTTTTTTGATCAGTGAAAAATAAAACTTATTGATGATCATCGAAAGAACACATGTTTTGATGCTATGAAATGGGTGATTGGAAAAATCAGAAATAAATTATCATCTTTATATGATTAGGACTAATAATCTAGAAGGAGTTTTGCAGATTTTCTTACAGTTGTTTCTTTTCATGGATTGTTGTTGTTGTGAATCCACACCTTGAACGCTTGTTTCTTCACACCCACTTCACCACAGAACTTCTCTACTTCTTCCTCATCTTGCTTCTGGATCTTCCATCCCAATCTTTCCGCAATCTCTTCCATCCTATCTTTCTGTTCTTGAGTGAATTTCGTCCGAAACCTCTTCTTCCGTGAAAATGGCGGTTGTGTCATCAGTTGTTGTGTTCCAACATTATAGGAATGAAACATGTTAAGGTCTCGCTTGATGACTCTGCCGGAGCTCCGCTGGCCCCACCAAAGGCCATCATGAAGCACTAGCGGACAAACCTTGAGAGTATCTATGATTATTATGGTGGGCGGCGGTGGAGGAAGTGGAGGAGGAACTTGAGTGAGATGGGTTGTGTTGTGGTTCTAAGGATAGTACTGTTTCTGTTGGGATTATAAGGGTAGAAAGAATTAGCAGCTGATTTAATTTGAGACTCGCCTTCGTACTCTCTCCGGTGAAAATTTCGATGGCAATCACAAGCTGCACATTTCAGTGCTTCTGGGCTACCCTCTTCTCCGGCAGGCATGAATTCTCCGCAACCGTCGATGACGTGACCTGCGGTGCTCACCGCGTGGTTCTTGAGGCACTCACTGTATCGAACTGCTGGTGGTGGTGGTGGCAGCAGTGGCGGTGTTTTTGAGTTTGACGGACTAGAAATGGTTGCAATTGGCAGTGGAGATGGGTATGGATCTGAGTTTGAATCTTTTCCTGGTATATGTGTCTGTGGATGAAGATGATAATGGTGATCTAGGGTTTCATTTCTTCTTCTATCCATTTAATTTGATTTCTTGAATGATAACTTTTGATCTTTAGCTTGGCTTTCCACTATTGATCTCTTCTTTGATGATGATCAAGATCATAATCTAAGTCATCACTCATCTAATGTAAGAAGGAACAAACAATCAATCAATCAATGAAATATAATCAACTAAGTAATCTAGGATTTTGGTGCTTCTTTTCTTTTGATTTGGACGTTGTAAGTGCTAACCTAAACCCACCAAACAATTTCAATGCTAATTTTCAACCCTATTCCCAATACGTAAGCAAGTAATTGAGGTAGATTAATTTAGAAAATTGTCCAATGAGTTCAAAGCTAAAGAGTCAAAAATAAAACATTAAATAAAAAATAAAAAAAAAACATATATCTTGGAATTCAAACAAAGATCTAGTAAATTATTCAATTCTATTGTATGAGACAAAATATTTAGTAAAATATTCCAAAAAAAAAAAAAATTCTAAATTTGAAATATATAAAGTAGATTCATTTTATGTATTTTACATCACATCAAATTTAATTCTACACAATACATTTAAATTTTGAGTATTTCAAATTTTATTATTATTATTTTATTTTTATTTTTATTTTTTTAGTACATAACATATCTTCCTCCCTTCAATAGTTAATTAAAACTTTGCTACAAATGAAATTGTCTATGTGTATATGTTGCTCCAAAAAAAAAAAAAATTTAAAAGTCAGTATGTTCATATATATATATATAAGAAAATTAGCAGGAAATTAAAAAAGAATTAGGAAAAAGAAAAGTGGGAGGTGAAGCAACTCTGGGTTGTGTTTCCTACCAGCCATCCAAACCCATAAAATCCATCAATCAGAAAGAGGAAACACAGAGATTTGGTTTTGTGATGAGAAGTATATGAATACCAAAATTTTCAATTATCTAACTTATCGATAAAAAATAAAATTTTCACATTTATAAATATGAACATGTTATAATATAGATGTGAATATTATTTTTATATTATCGATTTTAATAATTTAAAAATTCGGTATTTTAGCACTGCTGCATATTGACCTACTCTGCAGAACAACAACCGACAAGGTCAAGTTTCGCTCCTCCCACCAACCACGGCCTGCACAATGATTCAGGACTGTCTCATTTTATGCCTACCTCTCTCTATGTATGTATGCTCCTCAAACCCTAATAAAACCACACAAAAACACACTCCAAATGAAGGAGAGAGATGCTGGTGATAGTGATGGTGATGGTGATGTTGTCTGAAATCTTGCTGCAACCTTAAAATCCATTGTTAGAGAACTATTAAGAATTGTAAAACCAAACATAAAACTCAGTTAGAAAGGTGCCAACAAGGTTTAGGGAAGAAGAGAGAGAGAGAGAGAGAGAGAGAAGACTTTACTTTTTTGATGTGCAAAAGGAAGTGGGACTGTGGTAGTGGAAGAATTAAAGTGAAAATGATGGTCCACAGCACTTGGTCCCTGTTGGTTTGAGTGTCAGAGTCTCTCTCTCTCTTTCTCTCTCCACTTGAAGCCAAGGCTTGTGGTGCGCCTGCTGCAATTGCCTGCAACTCCACTCTTTCTTTCGAAAAAAAATTGGAAATTCTAAATTTAAAAATTTTAATAATTTTAATTGGTGTGTAAATTTTATGTGATGTGATATTTTAATTTTAATTTATTTTTTTATTTTTTTTATTTTTCATATCATTTATATTCTTTTAGAATTCTCAAATTAGAGGATGTGTCATTTCTACTTTCTTTCTTTACCCAACAGAGATGGCTTTGGCACCTCTCAATTGGGACCTATTATTACTGTTGGCTACTATTCTTGGCAAAATTCACACCCCTCTCCCTCTCTCTTTCTTAGGCCTCGTTTGGGAATTTTCTATTTTAGTCAAAAAGTTAAAAAATTATTAAATTAGTTAAAAAGCCAACAACTTATACCAAAAAGTCAAAGATTCTCTTTTCTCTCTATTTTTTGCACATCTTTTCGTAAAAAGTCAAAAAGTCATCCCAAACATACTAATTTTTTTAGCTCATATTTTAGCCAAATAGCTAAAAAGTTACTAAATTAGCATGTTTCCAAACGAGGCCTCTTGTTTGAGGACTCTTTATGTTTTTTTTTTTTTTTAAAATTTATTTATGACATTGTTATAGTTAATTTCTTGATAATTATCTCGACCAAAAAAAAAAAAAAAAAAGCATCAGTTGTCTAATTAATTTTTGAAGTAATTTCACATCAGTGTATATTTGAAAAAGTATTTTTAAATTAGTGATGAATTTTATAAATATTAAAAAATAAAATTATTAACTTTATTATGTATTTGTAATTAATTTTGAGGGTACCTCTGAGAGGTAATTTCCATTTAATTTTCCTTCTGTTTTTTGGAGTGACAATTGAACTGTTTGAACGGAATTTGATAATTCACTTTTTAGTGATTTTAAATTTTTTTAATAAAATAGATGTTCAAAAAAAAGTAAAAAAAGTTGTTAGACTTTTTATTAGGGGTGGTCGATGTTTGGTTGCGACTGGAAAACTTTTAATTTATCATCCGTCCATTGGATGTGTGGATTAGAAAAAATTAATCTGCATCCGTTTACCGAATTGATGGATATGGATTGAGCGGATTAGCGGATGGATGCAAATCGGTTTGACGGTTTTAACTTTTACAAATTTTGAACATAATACAATAACTTGTTAACATTTTTTTTTTTTAACAATTCAACTCAACATAACTAAAAGATTATTAAATAAATTGTCAAATACCAATAATAAATACATATAAGAAAATCATGCATTATCAAAAATATTTCATTACTTTTTTTTATTATTACAAAACTATTTAATTTGATTTTTTTTAAAAATGATAAAATTAAGTCTTATATTTTTCACATAAAAATACCAAATATCAATCCTTACCATTTGATAAAGGGATTTCTAAATTGAAAACAAATTGACAGCAAAATAGAATATCTAAACTCTTTTTCAATTGAAAATACAAACAGAATATCTAAATAAATTGAAAATACAAAGTCTTACAAATTACTAGGAGTACTTGCGGTTTGGCGGTTTGATTGCGGCTAAATGAGCCTCAAATCCGCTATCTATCCAAAATTAAGCGGATTAGAAAAAATCAGTCCGCAACCGTCCGCTCGTCATCACGCATCCGTCTAAAATGCTACAGATTGATTTGATTCTGTCGATTTAAACAGATCGAAATATCCGCTGCTCATCCTTACTTTTTATATTGATTTTATTTTTTATTTGATAACTATTTTAGTCGGTTGTCAAATATCCAGTCATAGCAAACTACTGCCAATTGAAGCAGCTCGAGAGATCAAAGATATTGCTCACATTCAAATTCCACTCGGTTTGACAATTGTTTTTGTAATTTTTTTTTTTCAAAAAAAATCAATTTTAGATCTTATCAAACTAGACAGGCTTAAAAAGTAAAAGTAAATTTAATTTTTTTGTTTAAAAAAAATCTATAAAGATTAAAAAAACAAAACAATTGATCTTTTTTCTTATTACATTTTTGGGTTTAAAAAAAAGAAGAAGAAGGTTTTTAGATCATTTTAAATTTGGTAGATCTAAAAAGCAAAATTTTTTGATACAAACTTTAAAATTTTCACTACAAACAAAAAAATAATTTTAAAAAAATGCAACTTTGCAAACGGTTACCAAATAAAGCCTCAATTGAACGTTAGGCAGAGGTTATTACCCATTTCAAAAATATTTTTTATTTTTTTTTAAATAACTTATAACTTCGAAAATTATTTATATATATATATTCGTATTTCTTATTAAAAAAAACATTTACATAGTCAATATGCAAGTCTAATATGTATTTAAACATGTTTTAAAGTGTGTTTAGAATTGACTTTTAAATAATTTTTTGACTTTTTAACATTTTTTGAAATTAAAATAGCTAAGATCACCTTGTTTGGTTTTCAAACTCAAATACAAGTTTTGAGTTCTTATTTTTCTTTAGTTTTTTCATATTTAGTCAAATTATTTATTTTGTAAATGAACAGTCTAAATGCATCTAAAAATTTGTAAAAATTGGGAAGAAAAAAAAAAGTTTACTAGAGATGAAAAAATAAAACAAAAAAATGCAGGTTTTCTTAATTTTTTTTTTTTTTGTCTTTAGTAAGCTTTTTAATATCTTACTTTTTAGGTGCATTTAAAAAGTACAATCACTAACGAAAAGCACAAAATTAAAAAAAAAAAAAAATTCAAAAACTAAACCAAGCAAACTATATTTTGAAATTTTTTTAAAAAATATTTTTGTGAGTAAAATAATTAAGTTGCTTTATACTTTTTTTTTAGCTAATGACAAACAAATTTTGTGACTTTTTTTGACTCAGCCAACAAATTTTTTGCTGCATTTCAAAACCCCTTATATATAAGGACCCCACGAACTTGTAAGTAGTGAGCAAGAGTATGGGATAAAACTTATAATTATGTGCCAAAATTTGTTACGTAAGTATAAACATTATTGAGTTTTATATAATTATATTAAAATTGTAAAATTAATTATAATTTTTTCAAATTTTGAAAGAAGTCCGCATAATTTACCAAATATATTCATTGGCGTAGCTACATTATAGCTAATAAAGGGTTAATTCAATATTTTAACAAATAAATTGTAGCCTCATAGGATAATTCAAAAAATTATATGATATTTAAAATTTCATCAAAATGACCCCACTAATATATAATTGAAGAGAATGTAAGTTTTAACAAAAAAGTTGAATTTTTTCCCCCTCCTAAAATATGATTCTTATTAAAAATTTACTTCAAATCAAAATAAAATGGAATGTTTTTAGCTTTTTTTTTTTTGAGTAAGTTAATACTAGTGCAATGTGTTGGAATAATCTTCTGCGTATAATAAATAAATGAAACCAAATCAAACAAATAAATAAATAACTTACAGAATTTTATTTTATCGAACCGCTGAATATTTAAAGATTAAGTTGGTGTGTGAACTTTATTCTTAAGACAGATTTTCCCCTTGCGGTGCTTACAAAAAAAAAAAGAAAAAAAAGCCGTCTATCTCTCAGGATAAATGATCTCACAAATTGTAGTAGTACTCCAAACAATTTGTACGGTGAACAAAACTTGTGTTCTATACTCTCTTATTTTTTTTCCTAAAAATAATATGAAGAATAATGCAAAAAGAGCAAAACCGGGAAAGGGACATATTTTTTTGGAGTTTTTAAGGATGTTTTTAGATGTTTTTGATCAACCAAAATCTGCTTGGAACAGGCCTTGAATATATAGGACCCAACAGTCTAGTTTTTGAATAGAAAGGCGCAAAATAGTTTTGAACAGATGCAAAACTCAAACTGTCAACAGTTTGAATCTGTATGAACATAACTGAATATGTCCGGTGCTGGAATAGTTTTCAAACTATTGGAATAGTTTATCCGAATTGGAAGAGGCACATTTTTTGGGAAAACAAATTTGAATTCAAATTTGAATTAAATTCAATTTGAAATTCAAATAAATTTGCCCAAAAAATTAATGTTAGAACCGATTCGACCCACAACCCAGGCCTGGCATAGCCGGACGGACGGCGGCGCGCGCGCATGGTGGTTTGAGCCAAGGTTCAATTTGTCCATAACTCCTCCCTTTTACAAACTTGGGGTGCCCCTGTAGACACCCCATTTTTGACCGACCTTAAGACTCAGACGTCACCGATTGAGCGCTCGGTGATGTTGCATATTGTGCTCGTTCAGAAGTCTCAGAGTCCGGCCGTGAGCCTTGCCTCCGAACTTCCGAACCCTCTTCTGTGCCTTGCCTCGGTTTGCGAACCAGACTCGGTTTCTCTGTTTCTCTTCCCAAAGGGAGGGAGAGTCTCATAGACCATCTCTCGGTGGCCGTGGGCTACATTTCTGTGGTCGTAGGCCATTTGCCCATTTCGAGCCCCGGTTCTTGGTTTTCGGAGCCGTCAGCCGTGTGCCTCGGTTCGGGACCGCCTAACTACCTCCATTTGCTCCGGTTTTGGCATGCATCTTATTTACTCCCTTTTGAGGGACACTGTGGTCTGAGAGACCCACTTCGTGTCGAACACCACTCCCGTGCCTAACAGTCAGTTTTCGGGGCCTCGGACTGCGCGTTTCGGCCCCCGAACCTTCATTTTGCATCGTTTTCGTTCATTTTTGGCAGGACCTCTGTTTCATCACCAGAAAGGTCATAGAAGGGTGGGAGGCCAGCAATTGTTTCAGTAACCAGTTATATTCCTTCATCGCCCTCCGACGCCCGTTTTTTCTCACTTCAAAGTCAATGTTGACCACCCTAGGGCCACTTTCCTCAACCCTAAACCCCATATTTGTGATGTATACATCTGGGAGGCCACCAATATGTGGTGGCCGGCCAGATAATTCCAGTTGACCCTTTTGAACCCCTTTGAAAAGTGGGTTGTTCTCTCTCCTGGTTCACAGTTGCCAATTTTCAACCACAGGGTTTTGTTGAGGACACATGGGAGGCCACCAATCTATGGTGGCTGGCCATTAATTCCATTTGACCTGTTTGACACTTGGCCGGCCGGCCATGGGGGGTGGCCGACCGGCCACCTGCAACCCCAATACCTGGCCGGCCAGCTTCCTTACACCTGGTGCACCTCAGATATGACATTTGTTTCCCCCAGATTTGTATCCGGAAGGGACAACTTTTGGAGGGAAACTTGGCTTGTTTTCTCCCCCCATTTTTTCCCTCCTTTCTCCCCTCCTTGTCCATATAACCAGCCTCCAGCACTGGTGAAGAGGGTTGGAAAAAACCCCTTTGAGCTCCCAATAACATATCTCCTCTCTCTCTCCCTTCAAGCTTCAAAAACACCCAAGTCCTACCCCCCTTTTCACACACACCACCTAGCACCACATCACCCTCCCTTCCAGCAGCTAGGAGGGGCTTTCCAGACGCTAAGAGGCAACATTTCTTGGTCCAAGAGGCAGCAAAGCTTGGTCTTCAAGGGTGAGCAACTTTTCCCCCTTTTTTTTTTAGCTCATTTCTTGTGTCTTTTTTAGTCCTTCTTGCTTGAAACATTTGAGCTCCGACCAAAAACTTAAAGTAGTGTTTTTTTGAGCTTTCGCTTTCACCTTTCATTAAGGGTCCCTCACTGTTTGGGACCCCCTTGTTTGCACTTGCTTGCTTCATTATCCATCTGTATGCCAATTTCTTGCATAGTTATTATGGCCCTATATGTAATCTTTTTTGAGGCCAGTCATAAACTGTAAGTGAGCTTATTTTGATCCCTTATTCAACATTGAAGAAGGGCTCATCACTGTTTAGATATTCATGTGCTACTTGCTTTGATATCCATATTTTGGTCTCATTTTTGCATGATTTTTTTAGCCTATTTTTCTTCTGTTTTTGGACCTTGGTCCGAACTGAAAGTGGTCATATTTTGACCCCTTGTCATGTTCATTAAGAGTCTTTTCCTGTTTGAGGCATGTTTGTGTATACTTTGTGTTATAACCTCTTTTTGGGCCCTATCTTGCATGACATTTTGAGCATATTTGTATATTGTTTTGGGGGTTTCCATAACTATAAGTGTCATATTTTAGGCCCCTCTTCAAAATTGTAGAAGGGTTCTTTTTCTGTTTGGGCTTTACATCTACCACTTGCTTCATTGTCTCACTTTAGGGCCATTTTTGCATGCTAATTTAGCCCTACTTGTGCTCACTGTTTGGCCATGCTTTAAACTGTAAAATGCTTGTCTCGGGGCTGCTTGCTTCTGTATTTTCATTTCATATTCAAATTATGTATGCATTGTATAGTTATAGGCCATTTCATGCGCCAAAACCCATTTTCGGCGACTCGTTTCATGCATCGGGTTTCATTTTACCGGGTTTCGGGCTGTTTTGCATCTCATTTTACCTCTATTTTGCATGTTTGCATATCATATCCCATGTCTTGCATGTCTTGTTAGAGTGGCATTTCCGTGCCTTAGGGTCGGTCCTTGGTTTGCGTGCACGTGTGCACGTATCCCGAGTTGTCTCATTTTCATCATTATGGCCTCTTGTGTGAGTGCGGCTGAGGTCCACTCATGTCAGTGTAAGTCCATTACGCATTGTGTATGCCATTTCATTCCATAGCATTGTGTATGCTAGGTTGTATATTAGTGCATTGTGCATGCCATCTCACCTCGTGCATCGTGTATGCCATTTCATAACATGTTGCATGTTAGGATGTATCTTAGTCGCATTTCATGCATGTCATGCATATTGCATCGTGTTCGGGATAAGAGTTAGCCGGGCACGGGCAATGAGGTACGTTCCGTACTCCGGTGACGGAACGTGCCTCAATTCCCTAGTCACCGACACTCCGATCATCCATGATGAGTTAGGTTTTGTTGTATTTTCATATGCATTTATTCATATTGAGTTGTGCAATTCGACTCCTCGGCCATCATGCATCGATATGCAGATTGGTGGCACGAGGATCGAGACATGCATACATTTGTGAAAATACATTGCCATGCCCATTCCTCCTGCTCTCTGTTGGCATAAAATCAAGAATCAGCAGTCTTTCGAGGCTTGGCACGCATTTCAAGAACAGGTGCAAACAGAGGCTAATTGGGGCATCCCAGTGGATTTCCGCGCAAGGCAGCCTAAATATGCATCATTCATCACTCGGAGCGGAATCAAGGCAGTCCCTGGCTTGCATACCAGTTTTACAGTTTTCTTAGTTAATTTGTAAATTAATTAGGAATTTGTACATTATTTGGGACTGTATTATTTGGACTGTACTATTCTTTCATTCGGGACTGTATATTTATTCGGACCCTCTGCGCGAGGGCATAATTGTAATAAGTGTGGGTGAGTGTGATGTATGTCTTCCAATCCCACGTCTTTCTTCCCTTTTATTTACCTGCTTATGATGGTTAGATTAGGGCATATTTCAATTAGCATACAGTATGATAGCATGTTTGCATTCATTCATCTTGTTAATCATATTATTTAATTTTGATGATGTCTAAAATATTATTTGTAACAATTTAATTTTTTTAATGTATTATTTATTTGACACAAAATATTATCTTTTTAAAATATATATTTGTTAAATATTAGTTAAATAAAAATATTTTTGAAAACTTTACTATTCACTTTTTGAAAAATTGAGGCTGATCATTATTCATTTTGACCAAATTAAAAATTGATTAATTATATTATTTTGACAAATTTGATATTGATGGGTTGTCTTGTGTTGACAAAATTAATATGGAGTGGTAGAATATATTTAGTTTAAAATCTCTACAATATTTTTAAAGCATATTTTTAGATCCATCATAAATATCATTTAAAGAGATTTTTCTGTATGCAAATATTTGATTAGAACATAATATAAATAGAATACATCACGTGCGCTATTAAATTTTTTACATTACATTGATTATATCATATCACACTACACTACATTGATTATATCTATTATAATCAAACAAGAAGAAAAAGATGGAGTTATATATATATATATATATATATATATATATATATTATAAACTAGATGGAGAAATTATTTGTTTGTTTGAAAGTTGTGAACTTTGTATTAAATTGTCTACAAAAACGGTGGCTCCATGTTTGAAAAAACAAAAAGAAAAAATCAGTCTTATTTTTATCTTTTTAATTCTTATCATTTGCTGACTATTCAAAATCAAGGAGTGTGCTTATGTAAGCGATGACATCAAGAGTGTGCTTATGTAAGCCATGACATCAGGAGCGTGCTTATGTAAGCCATGACGTCAGCAAGGAGCGTCCAACGGGTATATTTTTGTGTATAAATAGAAGTGTTGTGTGTGGAGAAAAAATCAAGAACTTGAAGAGAAAATTTTCTGTGAGCTCCAAATTGTATTCTGCTCTTTCACTTTCAGATCTAAGTCTAGCATTTGTTCTTACACTTTCATATCTACTCTTTGTGAGAGAATTATTGTAAAAGAGGGTTAAATTACCCTTATTCTTATTCCTTATTTTTTAGAGAGATTTTGTAAGGGTAAGGCTTTTATTGTTGAGTGAGGCTCAATAGATAAGAGTAAGTCCTGTGCCAAATCCACAAGCTTGGTGATGTATTTATTCAATTGATAGTAAAGAAATTCTCAAGGAGGTTCCTTGGGGTGTGGACGTAGGCCGGCGTGCTGAACCACTATAAATCGCAGTGTTTGATTTTCTCTCCCTATCTCTCTTACGTTTATATTGATAATTATTATTCTGTTTTTTTTTTTATTAAAATTCTGAATATTGTGTTAATTTTAATACTGTAAAATTTTTAATAACCCAATTCACCCCCCTCTTGGGTTGCCTATCTGGGATAACAATTGGTATCAGAGCCTAGACTCTAGTTTCTGTGACTTAACCGTCTTAGAGTAGATCATGGCAACCCCTAGTTATTCCTTACCCGAGGGACAAGCATCTAATAGGCTACCTCTATTTAGCGGCACAAATTTTAGCTATTGGAAAACTAGGATGACCATACATATTCAATCTAATGATTATAAATGTTGAAAAATTATTTGCAATGGTCCAAAAATTCCTACCAAAACTGTAGATGGACTTAAGGTACCAAAACCTGAAGATGAGTGGGATGAATCAGATACTAGAATGGCCCAAATTAATGTCAAAGCTACAAATATGTTGTACTGCGCCTTAGATGCCAACGAGTTCAATAGAATTTCCACATGTAAAACCGCAAAAGAAATTTGGGACAAGCTTATAGTGACTCATGAGGGAACCGAACAAGTTAAAGAATCTAGAGTCAGTTTGCTAGTCCATAATTATGAACTTTTAAAATGAAGCCTGATGAAACTATTCCTCAAATGTTTACTCGTTTTACTGATATTATTAATGGTTTAACTTCTCTTGGCAAATATACTAATGCTGAAATTGTAAGAAAAGTGCTTAGGTCATTGCCAAAAAGTTGGGAGACAAAAGTCATTGCCATTACCGAAGCCAAGGATTTATCAAAGCTAAGTCTAGATGAGTTAATGGGATCTCTCTTAACTCATGAGCTCATAATGCAAGAAGGAAAGGAAGAGGAGGACAACAACAAGAAGAAAGGAATAGCCTTCAAATCCACCTCGAAACATCAAGAGGATAAGGAAGATGATTCAGATGAGGATGAGGAAATGGCATTCATCACTAGAAAGTTCCAAAGGTTTGTGAGAAAGAAACAAGGCGTACGAAATTTTTTCAGAAAAGACTTCAACAACAGGGATTTTCAAAGAGGAGAAAATCACAAAAAATCTGAAGTAACCTGCTACGAATGCAACAAACCTGGACACTACAAATCAGAATGTCCAGAACTTAAGAAAAAATTCAAGAAGGACAAGAAGAAAGCTATGATTGCAGCATGGGGAGAAGATAGTGATGAAAGCGACACAGAAACCGAAGTTTGCAAAAACGAGGTTGCTAACCTATGTTTAATGGCACTTGGAAATGAAAATGAGGTAAATGACGAATCCTTTACATTTGATGAATTACAATTAGCTTTTGATGAATTACATGCTGAATTTAAGAAACTTAGTTTGAAAAATAATTGTCAAAAGAAAGTAATTTCAAGTTTATCAAAAGAAAATGAATCATTGACTTCCAAGATAAATGTTTTAGAAAATGAAGCCATGAAAATGAAAAAGGAAAATGAGATTTTAACTCAAAAAGAGTCTTCAATTTCTGAAAAACATTTAGTTGTATTGCAAAAAAAAACGAGTCTTTAAAAAATGAGCAAATTATTTTGAAAGAAAATATTGAAGACTTGAAAACTACTCTTTCTAAAGTTCACTCAAGGTAGAGAGACTTTAGATAAAATTCTTAAAAATCAAAACCGTACTTTTGGTAGAGCCGGAATTGGATATAAACCTTTTTCAAAAGTAAAAACTGCCAAAAATGGCTTTGTATATGCATCTTCTAATCACTCTCATCTCACATGTCATTTTTGTGGAACAAAAGGTCATATTTCACCTTCATGTCCTATTAAAAGAAATCCTTTTGCTAAAATAAAAAAGATGTGGGTCCCTAAGGATATCCGAGAGTGTCAAATTCTAACTTTTATGGACCCAAGAAAAAATGGGTACCAATAGAGAAATCAAATTTTTGTAGGTATGTTTCAAGACAAAATCCAGTAACGATAGATGGTATCTCGACAGTGCATGTTCGAGGCACATGACTGGAAATAAAGCTATGTTCGCCACACTCCAACCAAAGGATGGCGGATATGTGACTTTTGGCGACAATAGCAAGGGTAAAATCATTGGTGTAGGAAGTATTGGTAAAAATCCCTCTCCTATTATTGAAAATGTTTTATTTGTTGAAGGTTTAAAACATAACTTGCTTAGTATTAGTCAATTATGTGATAAAGGTTATAGAGTTATTTTTGAGAAAACTCATTGCACTATTGAAAACACCCTAGAAAATAAAACTTTATTTATAGGTTACAGACATGAGAATGTATATGTGTTTGATTTGCACGATTTGTCTTCTTTATTAATATTAAATGTTTATCTGCTATAAACGATAATGGTTGGCTTTGGCATAGAAGATTAGGACATGCTCATTTTGATTTAATTTCCAAACTTTCAAAAAATGAGTTAGTCATAGGTTTACCAAAAATTGTTTTTGAAAAAGATAAACTTTGTGATGCATGTCAATTTGGAAAACAAACTAGAATTTCTTTTAAATCCAAAAATATTGTTTCAACTACTAGACCGCTTCAACTCTTGCATATTGATCTATTCGGACCATCTAGAACATTAAGTTTAGGAGGAAAATCTTATGCCCTTGTTTGTGTTGATGATTATACTAGATATACATGGGTATTATTTTTAGCACACAAAAATGAAGCTTTTTATAATTTCTCAAAACTTTGTAAAAGAATTCAAAATGAGAAAAATCTTAATATTTGTAGTATTAGAAGTGACCATGGTAGAGAATTTGAAAATGATGATTTTATTATGTTTTGTGATACTTAGGAATAGATCATAATTTCTCAGCCCCTAGGACTCCTCAACAAAACGGTGTGGTTGAAAGAAAAAATAGAACTCTTGAAGAAATGGCTCGTACTATGCTTTGTGAAAATAATTTACCTAAATATTTTTGGGCGGAAGCTGTTAACACTGCATGCTATGTTATAAACCGTGCCATGATTAGACCTATTCTTAAGAAAACCCCTTATGAACTTTGGAAAGGAAGAAAACCTAATATTAGTCACTTGCGTGCTTTTGGTTGTAAATGCTTTGTATTAAATAACAATAAAGATAACTTAGGAAAATTTGATGCTAAATCGGATGAAGCTATATTTCTTGGTTATTCTATGTCTAGTAAAGCTTATAGAGTATTCAATAAAAGAACTCTACTTGTTGAAGAATCTGTGCATGTTGTTTTTGATGAATCTAACGATATTATTTCCAAGAATCTTGTAAGTAATGATATTGTAGAAAATCAACCAAGCATGGAGAGCATTTACAAAAAGGAAAATGAAGAAAATCCATTACGCGAACAAGAAGAAGAAATGACAATGGAGAAACTTCAAGAAATATATGCTCTTCCAGAAAGTGACTCAAATCTACCAAAAAGAATGGAAGTATGCTCATGGCCACCCCAAAGACCTCATCATAGGTGATGCGGCGGAAGGTATAAAAACTCGTTCCTCTATTAGAAATATTTGTGGTAACTTAGCATTTGTTTCACAAATTGAACCAAAATCATTTTTAGAAGCTGAAAATGATGAAAACTGGATTTTAGCAATGCAAGAAGAATTAAATCAATTTGAAAGAAATGAAGTTTGGTTTTTGACCCCTCGACCTAAGGATCATCCCGTTATTGGTACAAAATGGGTTTTTCGAAATAAAATGGACGAATCTGGAGTTGTTACTAGAAATAAAGCTAGATTAGTAGCTCAAGGCTATAATCAAGAAGAGGGAATTGATTTTGATGAAACTTTTGCACCAGTTGCTAGACTTGAAGCTATTAGAATGTTACTTGCTTTTGCGTGTTTTAAAGATTTTAAATTATATCAAATGGATGTTAAAAGTGCTTTTTTAAATGGGTATATTTCGGAGGAAGTCTATGTTGAACAACCTCCCGGTTTTGAAAATCATAAATACCCGGATCATGTTTTCAAACTTTCAAAAGCTTTATATGGCTTGAAACAAGCTCCTAGAGCATGGTATGAAAGATTGAGTAATTTTCTACTTGACAAAGGTTTTTGTAGAGGAAAAATTGATACAACACTTTTTATAAAAATCAAAAAAAAATATGCTAATTGTTCAAATTTATGTTGATGATATCATTTTTGGTGCTACTAATGAAAATTTGTGCAAAGAGTTTGCTAAAGACATGCAGGGTGAGTTTGAAATGAGTATGATGGGGGAATTAAATTACTTCCTTGGTCTACAAATTAAACAAACTAATGATGGAATACATTTAAATCAAACGAAATATATCAAAGATCTACTCAAAAGGTTTGAAATGGAATCATCAAAGCCTGCAGCAACTCCAATGAGCACATCGATAAAAATCGACAAAGATGAGCAAGGTAAACCTGTAGATGAAAAGAAATATCGAGGTATGATTGGTTCTTTACTCTATCTTACTGCAAGTAGGCCCGACATAATGTTTAGTGTTTGTATGTGTGCACGTTTTCAATCCGCACCGAAAGAGTCACACATCACCGCAGTCAAACGTATTTTCAGATATCTTGTTGGCACTCAAAATTTGGGATTATGGTATCCTAAGGGAACCACCTTTGAACTTTTTGGTTACTCAGATGCCGACTTTGCGGGATGTAGACTTGACCGAAAAAGCACTAGTGGCACTTGTCATTTTCTTGGACACTCACTCACTTCTTGGTTTTGCAAAAAACAAAACTCAGTGGCTCTATCAACTGCTGAAGCAGAATACATTGCCGCCGCTGGGTGTTGTGCACAATTGCTTTGGATGAAACAACAACTTCAAGATTTTGGACTTCACTATGATAAAATTCTATAAAATGTGACAACACAAGTGCCATTAACCTTTTAAAAAATCCTATTCAGCACTCACGCACTAAATACATTGAAATAAGGCATCATTTTCTAAGAGATCATGTACTCAAAGGTGACATTGAACTCGAATTTGTGCCTACAAATCGTCAATTAGCTGACATATTTACCAAGCCTCTCAATGAGAACAATTTTGTTATATTAGAACAGAACTTGGTATGATGAATACTCCAGATAATGTGTATATGAAAAAAATGATTTTTTTTGTAATAAATAATTAAATAAAAATAATAACAATAATAATAAATATACATATTTTATATATAATTTTTTCTCTCTCTCCTCTCTCCCGTTCCGTCTCTATCCCTCACCCACTCTCTCCCTTACTCTCTCTTTTTCTCTTTCTCTTGATCTCTCGCTCTCCTTCTTCCTCAGCCGACTCCATATCCATGTTCACCATCGTCTACAACCATTTCCACCATCCACAAAATCATCCATCACTTTCATCACTACCAGTATCCACCCAAATCCCTCACCAATCCACCGAACTCCATCACTTCTCCACCCGAAGTCTGCATCACCATCGTTACCGATTCATCAAGCTCCATCAAGATCCGTGACTGATCCATCAAGATCCATTGCCGATCTATACAAATTCGCCACCGATCTACCCAATCTTCTCCATTTCTTCCGATCATCAAGGTCATCACCAATCAACATGTTAAAATTCTTGTTGCACTGTGTTGTATTTTTTTACTTGTTATATGTGCTCCAAATTCTCTTGGATTTAACAATGGTTGCTTCTACCTTGTTTGAAGAATTTGTGTTTTATTTTTATTTTCTTCCTTTATGCTAGTGCACTTTGGTGTAGTTGTTTATGGCCAGATCTTAAGGGCCCTTGGTATTATAGATTGGTAATTTGTTTTCTTCAAATTTAGTAATTTTTAGTGCATTAATTCATGGGGAGACTCATATATTTTCATTAAAAACTATAAAAAAAAAAAAGGGGCATGTGTATTCTGTGCATAATTTTAGGGGGATATATATTACATATTTTTTTTACTCCTTGTCTGTCATACTCCTTATCTGCACCAACAAACAAATTTTTTTGTGCAACGACAGAATTTAAAAAAAAAAAAAAAATAATAATAATAATAATATAATATAAATAATTAAATAAATAAAGGAAGAAATGCTCGCATTTTATTTCAGAAAAAGAAAATATTACTCGATTACATGTAAATTTTCAGAAGGCTTCACAGATTTTTTCTTTTTCACTTTTCTCAACAATTTTTCATGAGCCTCTTTCACATGTCTCTCTCTATTTTCGATTTCTGTGAGTCTTGGCATTATCACCGTTGCATAATAATGCACTGCATTCTCCAACTGTGCATTTTTCCTTTTTTAGCTCTTTCTTCTCCTTACACATATTAACTAGTTGTTGTTTTAACAGCACACCTCATCTCTACATTGCTGATTTTCTTGTACTATTGCTTGTAATCGTCGTGCCATATTGGAAACTGCAGTCATGGCCTGTGTACTAAGAGCCATAGTGTTATTAATAGCATCGAAATCATTTCGATTGCCAATAACACTAGAACCCTCATTTACAAGCATAGCATGTGCCTGCGTCACTGGTACTCTCTCATTTGCCTACATTACAGGCACCTCATGCAGGTCCGACTCATTGATCGATAAGGTAAGAATGACATGATTACAAAAGAAGCTAAAATAAATTTTTCTCTCAAACACTTGATGATTTCGTATCTTTGCCTCTGATCTGTGTCACTTTTTATACACTCCATTGATCCATTACTCGAATGCATATCTGCTACATCTGCTCAAATCTTTTGTTTGTCAATATTTCCTGCGCTCGAGATGCTCCAAAATCCCCACAATGATTCCGACAAGACAGACGGCCCATTATTTTATTTTGGCCGCTTAGATTATTGTATCAAATGTGTTTGTTTTTATCTTATCTTATTTTGATGATGTCAAAGGGGAGAAAAAATATGATTGCTTTTGAAAATTATATGTTGCAGGGTTATCAAATATTTTGTCAATTTTATTTTGTGTCAAATCCATACAATATTGCCATCATCAAAAAGGGGGAGATTGTTAATCATATTATTTTAATTTTGATTATTTAATTTTGATGATGTCTAAAATATTATTTGTAACAATTTAGATTTTTTAATGTATATATTTATTTGACACAAAATATTATCTTTTTAAAATATATTGTTAAATATTAGTTAAATAAAATATTTTGAAAACTTTACTTTTCACTTTTTTGAAAAATTGAGGCTGATCATTATTCACTTTTGACCAAATTAAAAATTGATTAATTATATTATTTTGACAAATTTGATATTGATGGGTTGTCTTGTGTTGACAAAATTAATATGGAGTGGTAGAATATATTTAGTTTAAAATCTCTACAAATATTTTAAATATGGAATACATTTTTAGATCCATCATAAATATCATTTAAAGAGATTTTTTCTGTATGCAAATATTTGATTAGAACATAATATAAATAGAATACATCACGTGCGCTATTAAATTTTTTACATTACATTGATTATATCATATCACACTACACTACATTAATTATATCTTATTATAATCAAACAAGAAGAAAGATGGAGTTATATATATATATATGTATATATATATATTATAAACTAGATGGAGAAAATTATTGTTTGTTTGAAAGTTGTAAACTTTGTATTAAATTGTCTACAAAAAACGGTGGCTCCATGTTTGAAAAAACAAAAAGAAAAAATCGGTCTTATTTTTATCTTTTTAATTCTTATCATTTGCTGACTATTCAAAATCAAGGACTGTGCTTATGTAAGCGATGACATCAAGAGTGTACTTATGTAAGCCATGACATCAGGAGCGTGCTTATGTAAGCCATGACGTCAGGAGCGTGCTTATGTAAGCCATGACGTCAGCAAGGAGCGTCCAACGGATATATTTTTGTGTATAAATAGAAGTGTTGTGCGTGGAGAAAAAATCAAGAACTTGAAGAGAAAATTTTCTGTGAGCTCCAAATTGTATTCTGCTCTTTCACTTTCAGATCTAAGTCTAGCATTTTGTTCTTATACTTTCATATCTACTCTTTGTGAGAGAAATATTGTAAAAGAGGGTGTAAATTACCCTTATTCTTATTCCTTATTTTTTAGAGAGATTTTGTAAGGGTAAGGCTTTTATTGTTGAGTGAGGCTCATAGATAAGAGTAAGTCCTGTGCCAAATCCACAAGCTTGGTGTGTATTTATTCAATTGATAGTAAAGAAATTCTCAAGGAGGTTCCTTGGGAGTGGATATAGGCCGGCGTGCCGAACCACTATAAATCGCAGTGTTTGATTTTCTCTCCCTATCTCTCTTACGTTTATATTGATAATTATTATTCTGTTTTTTTTTTATTTATTAAATTCTGAATATTGTGTTAATTTAATATTGTGAAATTTTAATAACCCAATTCACCCCCTCTTGGGTTGCCTATCTGGGATAACACATCGTTTTACATGCACCGGGCACGGCGCATCATACTAACTGCATTGTATTTCAATTCCAAATTTAGTACGTGTTAGTTGTAGCATTCCATATGCCATGTTTAGGATAAGCCGAGCCTGCTATAGTTGCATCTTTGATGTGTTGCATTAGGTATTCAGCATATTTAGGATCATGCATGATTTCTAATGAGCTTTATTTTGGCTTGGAGTACTCGGTGAGTTTTATGCTTTAGCATTCCTTGCATGAGCGTGTGAGTGACTGCCATGAATAGCATGCTTACCATGAGGCTAACTGCTTATGTGATATACCTGCCTTGATGCCTGTGGGTGAGGGTTGGGGTTATTTGGATTGACAATCATCAAATGTTTTTTTAAGCCCACTAGATAGTGGCAAAACCATCTTTTCTAAGCCCACCTGAGGGTGGCAAAATCTGTATTTTAGCCTACTTGCGGGTAGCAAACCATCTTTCAAAAACAAACTAAAATGTTTTTTGTTCTAATTCAGACGACTCAGTCATACTTGTATGATGTGCGCGCATCAATAGTAACATAGGCTAATAACCGGAATAAGAACGCAAATGTTTTCAAAATCAGATATCATGGTTAGTAGAGGCCGGTCTTTGACCTGGCGAGCAGGGGTGCTCACGAAGTGACCTTCTCCAAGTACCCAAGTTCCCGAGTCGAGGCAACTTGGTGATGACGGACACGTGGCCTTTGGCACCGAGTCAGGGTTTCCTAAATTTCCCATTAAAAAAACATTTAGTGGCGACTCTGTATCTGGCAAAGCAGTCCATGTTTGGCACTTCTTTTCAAAAAATCTGTTTTCAAAATTGATTTGCCGAATTTTGGACTCTTGTTCAAGATTAAGAACCGTGACATTGAGTCCTTGAACTGTAGTGACCCCAATATGAACGGAACGGGGACTTACCCCCGGGGCGTTCGGGGACGTCTACAGTTTCTGGCGACTCTGCTAGGGATTTAGAGAACTTGACTCGAAACTCATGATATCTGGTTTTGACTACACTTGTGTGTTTCTTTGCATTGCATTTGCATTGTGCACCTAGGACACCGTGTTTGCCATCTGCTATTCCTGAACGGTTTGCCGGAGGCTTGTCTTGTCAAGGCATGGACCATAAGGCTGACCGGTTATGGGCTCTGCCAGTATGGGAACACAAAACCCCGGTTTTACCGGGGGCACCCTTTTTGACCATTCGACCTTGCATATCGAAATCCGTAGTGACCATTCCAAACTAGGACATTTGTTACCGATATAGGTTGTTTGAAACCGATGCGTGCGTAGTGAAACCCTAGTTCCTGACAAAATAGGACAGGGGAACCCTACCCCAACATAGGGGGTGTTTTGGATCTCACTTATCTTTATGTGCTTAGAGTGCGTCTCTACAGGAATGCATGTGTATCAGTGTATGAGTTGGGCATCAGGCTACGGGCATCAGTCAGTATTTGAGGATCAGTTATCTGCGGGTATCAGATTCAGTCTTTGGGGAACAGTGATTAAGGAACAGTGATCAGTATTCAGGGACAGTGTGTATTCAGCTTATCAACCGTGTGTTGTATGCCCGACTGTGTGTGTTGTATTTATTTTAAGCTGTTATTGCTACCATTATCTGGTTATTTATTTCCTTTTTGCTTTATTTATCTTTGCTAGGGCAGTTTTAGCACAATGCTTTCTAACCCAGTAGATATTCCCAAGCATGTGGAACAAGAGGTCGTCGACTCAATCGATCTGAGGATCTGGTTGACGGACATCCAGTGTTCCACTCTCTACCCCCAATTGTTAAAGAAGGCCAAGAAGGCGTAGTGTGTCAGAGCAGGATTACCGGGGGCAGGGGCTAACAGTCAGGTTGAGGTTTCTGTTTCCGCCATAGAGATACACTTACCGATCAATTAGCTAGACCAACAGAATATGGCCGGGGATAGAGGGAATGATGCGTCAAATGCAAGAGAGCATGAGACAGATGCAGGAGGATGCCATCCGCCAAGTGGAATTTTCAGCAACAGCCACAGTCAGGGCCAGCAGGCCGAGCTAATCACTAGGCTTGCAACAGCAAAATGCGGCATCTGCTTCACATCAAGCTCCCCCTCCAGGGCCCCAATGCCCGAGCAGGCACCTACTGTTCAGAATACCCTACCAAAACACCAGAACACCTTACCCAATGTCTAGAATATTCAGGAGGACACGAACCTTCCAACGGGGCCGGCTCTGCCCCCACTTCCACCTCAACTGTCCAAGATCCATACACCTGCCAACATCCGGACTCTCCCTTCGAGTTCGAGATAGACCATACAGCTCTGAACTGAGCAAGCTTGAGAAGCTTTTCAAGAAGTCACAAGGGGTGAAGCAATTCCGGACATCGAAGATGGATATACCGATGTGGCCGTGACATTGCCAGACAGATTTAAGAATGCCGCAAATTGACCGCTTTGACGGGTCCGAGACCCCAGGTCCATCTTTGGCTATTCTCAGACATTCTGTGGCCAATGGGCCTAACCTGACCACAAAAGCTTTCACTGTTCGGCCGAACCCGTTGGGTGTCGCCGCTATCTGGTACGCGAGTTAGAGGATGAGGTAAAAAGAAGCTGGGATGAAATGGCTGAGGCCTTTGTTGACAGTACTCGTACAATACCCAGAATCGAGATTACGACTCGTGATCTCGAAACAACGAGGCAGGAGCTTAAAGAAACTTTCTCAGATTCGTAACTCGATGGAGAGCGAAGGCATCGATGATGACTTTGAGGCCTACAGACAAAGATCAATCAGGATGATTGGCGCAATCTCCAACCGAATTGATGCAGAAGATGATTGTACTCCCCTTTCCAACTTTCTCAGATTACACGAGATGGGGTTAGATCGAGGATGCTATGAAACAGGGTCTGATCGACCGGATAGAGAGCAACCTAGAAGGACTTTCAACCGTAAACAACAACGCAGGCGCCGAGTGGCGCGTGCAACTGCACGAGCTTCAGAAGTGTGCACGGTCACCACCACTCCCCCTCCCCAAGACCCACGACAGCCACGCCTTTCTTTGGCGCATCTGGAAGCAATACCCAAAACACCAAGTATCAATCAGAGGCCAAAGAACCTTCACCCACCTATATATGCCCTGTCCAAAGCTCTACTGGGGGTATTGATCAGGAAGAAGCATTTGACGCCCCTAGAGCCGAGGCCACTGCCAAATCCACTCCCCCTCTCATGACCCGGCAAAATACTGTGCGTATCACCAACAGCATGGTCATGACACCGACCGTTGCTTTAGATTGCGTCATGAGGTCCAGACTTATTGAAAGCAGGTGATCGCGCTCCCGACAAACCCAACGTCACAACAAATCCCCTCCCACCACATAACCAAGCCCCTCCTCCCAACAGAATCAACCTCATCCAAACTGGGGTCGTGTTTTACGATCCTAGTATCTATATCACTCCATCCCACCTACCTAAGCCGGAGGTGATCCTTCCTATCTGCACTGACTTATGCATGATGGACATCTCCACAACCCGATCTGAGCCGATGGTGGTGACCACCGAAGAAGGGACAGGGCAGATTTCAGAGGAAAGTGGGGTTGCTGAGTCTGAGATTGAACAGTCTGGGAACCTTACTGAAGGAGCCTATGATCCAAGTGAATACATCCAGTCAATGGGCCAGTCTGAGCTGAGTATAGGACTGCCAGAAAGAGCAGAGTTATGTGTGATTCAGGGGGACAGATTTGAACGGGGAACGGATGATCTGACAGCTGTGGGAAAGGACTTTGCCAACCTCCAGTTCTTCAGTGACCAAGAATCAGGGGATGCAGCGATCAACTGGTTCGAATATGAGGAGTCGGCAGAAGTTACCGGATGGTTAGATGATCAACCAGACGTCGTAAAATATCAACCAGAACGTGGCCGGCAGGGCGAGAGTATTAATGGTGGCCGGAAGGGCCGAGAGTCAGAATACACCGCCGGAGAGCGCCTGCACTAAGAATTTCGCTCAGAATTTGGGGATTGTAAAAGGGAATATCGAACAACCAGCTGTACTGACACAGTTGGAACAGCAAGATTTGAGGATTCCGAGAGAATCAAAAAGCTAAGGCCATGTGGGGGTCGAGAGTGCTGTGTGCACGTGTAGACACCCCATTTTTGACCGCCCCGAAGACTTGGGCGCGACTGATGTTTTGGTCGATGTTGAGAGATGTGCAGGCCACAGGTTCAGTTTCTTTGGCAAGAAGAGAGGCAAAACTTTCCAAACCACTTTGTTTAAGGGTTTGGAGTTCAAGAAAAGAGGAGAAGAGGGAAGAAATAGGTTTGGGAGAAGTTTGACATGAATCCGGGTAGAAGCGAGTCGCGCAGCCCTCGCCGAATCGGGCTTATTCAATGTGCATACTTGGAGTTAATCTATGGGGCACCATCTAATGTGGAGGAAATTAAGAAGACTCCGGGGCTTCACTTTTGTACTCAAGAATCTCCTAGAGCCAAGTCAGGGTGGAGGAGATATGATTGATTGAAGGAGGGATCATTCCGGTTGGATCGAGTCTGCGCGACTTCACGGAAAAGGGCATAACTTTTTGCACAGAAGGAATTTGATGCAAGGTTTGCGCCATTGGAAAGCTAACTTCCGGGGCTTCGATTTGCATACCCACTGGCCATGTTTTGACCAAGGAATCATCCATCGGCACTCTATTTAGCCGACCGGCAGAAAAGAGTGTCGACCGGCACTTTATTTTGACCAATGATCGAATTGCCTGGCCGGTTTGAACCCTTTGCACCCCCAAGCTGGGTGCATACCAGCTGTGCCAGCTGGGATGCACAGAACTCGACCCACGTGCATGCATGTGCCCATTTTGCACCCTTTAACCCATTTTTTTGCACCCTTTGCTCATGGCTTCTTGAGGAAGCCTTGACCCTTGTCTTGGCTTCCTCAAGAAGCCTTACCAGCTGTCCAAGCTTCCCTTACAAGCCTTGCACCCCCTTGACCCTTTTTCTTTAACTTAGCCTCTAAGTTTAGTGCATATACTTGCCTATATAAGCACCTCTCCTCTGAGCAAGGGTTGGAGTTTTGGAACAAAAACCAGAGATATATAGATATATCTGATATAGATAGATACAACCCTCTATCTCTCTCTATATCTTACTTCTTTGCCTCCAAAAGTCCATTGTTCTTGGCCATTCCTTCACCAACCCATAGCACAACACCACCACTTCCATTTCCAGCATTTGGGAGGACATTTGCAGAGGTTAGGAGCTCATTTTCTTCAATCAAAACCTGCTGGTTCATTGGTCTTCAAGGGTAGTGTCTATTTCCCTCAAACTAGCATTTTCTTGGTTCATATCTAAGCCATAGTTGTATGTATTTTTGAGCTTCGATGTAAACTACAAAGTTTCTTGTTTTGAGCCCTTCTTCAACATTGAAGAAGGGCTCAACACTGTTGGGGGTCTCCATGTAATACTTACCATTATACCCCTCTTTGGCCCCCATTTTTGCATGCTTTGTTAGCCTACCATGCTTCTGTTTTTGGGCCTTCGACAGGCCTGAAAAGTGGCTTATTTTTCCCCCCTCTACATGTCTCATGAAGGGTATTTGGCTGTTTGATGATTGCATATAGCACCTATCTCAATATCCTCTTGTGCCATGTTTCTTGCATAGAATATTTGGCTGATGTATGATCTGTTTTGGGGCTTGATGTAAGCTGTAAGTAGGCTTATTTTGAGCCCTTCTTCAACATTGTTGAAGGGCTCAACATTGTTTGGATGATCCTTATGCTACTTGCTTTGAAATCCTTGTTTTAGCCTCATTTTCGCATGGTTTGTTAGCCTTGTATGCTTATTGATTTTGGGGTTGTCTTATACTGAAAATGTGCTTATATTTGGGCTGTCTAGCTGCTGTCTATTCATACCATGTTCATATAATGCATGTTTAGCATAGCTATAGGCCATTTCGGAGGCCTAGTTTTGCATTTCGGGAGTGATTCCATGCATCGGGTGTCATTTCGCCTTGTTTCGGGGCTGTTTTGCCCTCATTTAGCTACTGAAATTTGTATGTGTAGTATGCCATGCTTCATGTTTCATTAGAGTGCCATTTCATGCTTGTATGCCATCGCCTCGATTTGCGTGCCCGTATGCACGCATTTCGAGGCATCTCTTTTTCATCTTATGGCCACTGTTTTAGGCTTGTTTGAGGCTGCCTAATCTAGTTTAAGTCCATTCCCTCATGTGGTAGCATGCTTACTTTGTATGTGTTGCTTAGGTTGTGTGCCTAGCATGTTTATATACTTGCATGCTCATATTGCATGTTAGATTGCATACTTAGGTTGCATTTGACATGCATGCTTTACCTCTTGAATTGAGTATGATAGAGGTTGAGCTCTTTGTTTGTTTATGTGCATTTCATTCACATTGAAGTTGCACTTTGGCTTCTTGGGCCATCATGCATTGAAATGCGTGATTGTGGCCCGGGGGTCGAGGGCCATGCTCCCTTGAGTCCATTGCATGATAGGGAGTGTGTCCGTGCATACATTTGTCCCAAAATTCCATACCATGCTCTGTTGCTGTCTGCTGCTGTCAAAACTGTCTCCTGCAGGAATTTAGTGCCGACCGGCACTCTTTAGTGCCGATCGGCAATCTTTTTGTACCGATAACTATCAATTGCAGCCGGTGGTCAAACCCCGCAGCCGGTGGCAAAACCCTCCAGCCAGGTGGTGATCTTCAGAATATGTGGAAGGCTTCCCAGGACTTTGGCAATTTTTGGAGACAGGGCAGTGCAAAACAGAGGCAACAGTGGCATGGTGCGGGATTCCCGGGCAAGGCGGACATCGAGCATGCATCATTCGCACATCCCGAGGGGAGGGGCTGTGGCCCCCTTTTATTTCACATTTATTTATTCAGTAATTAGAATTTGTAATATTTATTCATTTTTGGACTGTATTATTATTTTGGTCCCTCCGAGTGAGGGCAATTGTAATAAGTGTGTGTGAGTGGTGTATGTCTTCCAACCCCCACTTCTTTCTTCCCTTTTATTTACCTGCTTTGATGGTAGATTAGGGCACATTTAATTAGCATACCTTATGCAATGCATGCGTGCATTCATGCATTTGTTTACATGCATCGGGCTCGGTACATCATACAAACTGCATCGTACTTTCAATTCCAAATTGAATACGTGATAGTTGTGCATTTCATGCCATGCTTAGGATAGCCGAGCCTGTCTAGATTACATCCGCTGTGATGCATTAGCCACTTAACATGAACTAGGTCATGCATGTTTGCTAACGTTATTGTTTTGGCACGGAGTACGATGTAAGTTTATGCTTTAGCATATCGCATGCGTGTGAATGTTAACATGACAGTATGCTTGCCATGCGGCTAAATGCTTATGTGATAAACTGTTTGAATGCCTGTGGGTGGAGGTTGGATTGCTTGAGTTGGAAAACTCATTGAAATCCGTATTTTAGCCTACTTGCGAGTAGCAAAATCAAACGTTTTCGAACAAAACGGATATGCAATGTTTATTTCCAAATTAGGCAATCTAGTCTATACTTGTTTGCTGTGCGCACAACATAGTAATTCTAGGCTAATAACGGAATAAGAACGCATAAAGTTTTCAAAATTGGATATCACGGTTAGTAGAGGCCGGTCTTCGGACCGGGCGAAAGGGGGTGCTCATAGCTGACCTTCCCCGATCGTACCCAAGCTCCCGAGCCAAGACACTTTGGTGATGACGGACACGTGGCCTTCGGCACCGAGTCAGGGTTTCCTAAATTTCCCATTTTAAAAAATTTAGGTGGCGACTCTGTAATCTGGCAAAGCAGTCCATGTTTGGCACTACTTTTCAAAAATCTGTTTTTCTTCAAAACGATTTGCCAGAGTTGGACTCTTTGGTTCAGATTTAGAACCGCACACAAAAGGAGTCCGAACTGTAGCGAGGCCCGGGCGCGTGTCTACAGTTTCTGGCGACTCTGCTGGGGATTTTAGAGAGCTTGACTCGAACTCGTGATATCCTGTTTTGACTACACTTATGTGTTTCTTTGCATTGCATGTGCATTGGTGCGCCTAGGACACCGTGTTGGCCATCTGCTATTCCTGAGCGGTTTGCCGGAGGCTTGTCTTGTCAAGGCATGACCATAAGGCTGACCGGTTGCGGGCTCTGCCAGTATGGGAACACAAACCCCGGTTTTACCGGGGCACCCTTTTTGACCATTCGACCTAGTGCATATTCGGAATCCATAGTGACCATTCCAAACTAGGACAGGTTGCTTACCCGATTAGGTTGTTTGAAACCGCTGTGTGCGTAGTGAAACCCTAGCTCCTGACAAAATAGGACAGGGAAACCCTACCCCAACATAGGGGTGTATTGGCTCTCATTTACTGCTATGTGCTTTTAGAGTGTATCTCTACAGGGAATGCATATACCAGTTTGCGAGTCTGGGTATCCGGCCTGAGGGCACCAGTATCAGTTTTTGAGAATCAGTTATATCTGCGGGTATCAGATTCAGATTTGGGGCAGTGATTTGGGAACAGTGATCAGTAATAGAATACAGTCGTTCAGCTTTGCTCGTATCCGTTCCAGTGAAGTTGAGCTGAGATGCTGTCTGTTTTCTCTTTTGCTAGGTAGTCCTGGAATCATAGCTTCAGAAGGCTCCACTATCCCCCAGGTACATTGGATTTGTGTTGATAGACTTTGTCAGGTCAGAGACTCAGTTCAAGGGTAATCAGGGCCAGAGAGAGGCAGTCAGGCACAGACCACCAGTACAACAGCTACCAGATCAGTGATCTTTGAGCAGTCGGGTTGAGATTTCCAAGCCTACTACAGACACATATATACCGGTTGCTCAGTTAATCAGGACAATATGTCGAGTCTGGAGATGGTGCGCCAACTCCAGGATAGTATGAAAGCCATGCAGCAAGATGCTGTCGTCAATCTGAATTCACCAAGCAACAGGCTGTGGTCATAGCCCAACAGGCAGAGACAATTGCCAGGTTAGAGCAGCAAAGGGGCATCTGCTTCGCATCAGGCTCCTCCCCCACCAAGGGTTCCGATACCCGAGGAGACGCCAAATGTCCAAAATGTCCAAGAGGATACAGGCCTTCCAACGGGGCCAGCTCCGCCCCCGATTCTACCGCAACTATCCAAGGCCCACGCCTATCAATGTACCGGACTCTCCCTTTGAGTTCGAGACGGATCCCACAGCACTGAAGTTGAGCAAGCTTGAAAAGCTGTTCAAGAATCCCAGGGAGTCAAGACCATCCCTGACATTGAAGATGGATACACGGACACAGCTGTGACATTGCCAGACAGGTTCAAGATGCCTCACATCGACCGTTTTGACGGGTCAGGAGATCCCATGGTCCACTGAGTTTGTTTTCAGATGTTCTGCGCCCGATGGGCTTGACAAGATTACAGAAGCTCTCCCTCTTTAGCAGGACCCTGTCGGGTATCGCGGCCATCTGGTACGCCAAATTAGAGGACTCAGTGAAACGAAGCTGGGAGGAGATGTCCGAGGCCTTCGTCGCACAATATTCATACAATACCCAGATCGAGATCACAACCCGTGATCTTGAGACAACCAGGCAAGAGCCGAAAGAGGGCTTCTCTGACTTTGTAACCCGTTGGAGGCCAAAGCTTCTTCGATGACCACCAGGCCGGTCGACAAGGACCAGATACGGATGATTGTGCGCAATCTCCAACCCAGGCTGATGCAGAAGATGATTGTCCTCCCCCTACCCACCTTTGCAGACCTCCATGAGATTGGGGTACAAATCGAGGACGCTATAAAGCAGGGCCTCATTGACCAGGAAAAGGAGCAGCCCAGGAGGGCGTTTACCCGCAGTTCGAATGCGACCACCAGTGGTGATGCAGCTGCAAGACTTCTGAAGTGGGCATGGTCACCACCACCACATCAAAAAGCTACCCCATTCACCGGTGCGTCCGGAAGTAGCTCACAGAAAACCAAATATCCACCTCGAGTCAAGAGGGTTTTCACCCCACTTCATATGCCTTTGTCAAAGGCTCTAGAGGTTTAATCCGGAAAGGACATCTGAAACCATTGGAACAACGGCCTTTACCTGATCCTCTCCCTTCAAAGCATGACCGGACTAAGTACTGTGCGTACCATCAACAAACCGGTCATGAGACCGATAGCTGCTTTCGTCTGCGCCATGATGTACAAGATTTGTTTGACAACAACGTCATCACCGCACCAGCTCAATAAGGTCTATCGTCACTGGATCAGTGAACTTGGGGGATAGTATGAATGTGTGATCGGGGATGAACCACCTGCGGGCGGTACTCAGTTTACTCCAGACGTGGGAATGGCACGCACTGTTTTGAGCAGTATGCAAATACTAGTTTTTGTACTTTCTGGCTTGGGTATTGAGCCAGTTCTATTGTTTTGTTTAGAGTCTGTCTTTTTGTTGAGTCAGTCTTTTTGTTAAGGTCTGTCTTGTTGTATCGAGTCAGTCCTGTTATTGGAGTCGGGTGATTCCGGGGGTGTTACCTCGGACATCACCATTTTGTTTTGTGTTTGTCTTTTCATTTTCTTTTGAGTCTGTTTCTGCCTTGGAGCCAGTTACACCAGAAGATTTGAATGGAACAGCAGTGATTTTCACACTCTTGTGTTTGTATCTGCCGTGTGCCAGTTGTGCCAGAAATTCTAAATGAGATGGAAGTATTTGACTAAGAACTCTGTCTTTTCTGTGCCTTGAATTATTGCATTGACCTAAGTTTTTCAAAACTTTTTGAACACTGCGGTGAAAACGAAGAGGAAGGAATTCCTCGGGATTTGCAAAATTTGATCAATTGAGAGAAAGAGAGGCGTGCTAAGCCCTTAATGAATGAAATCATGCTTGTTAGTGTGAGTACTGAGAAGGACCCTAGCTTTGATCCAGATTGGTCCTACACTGTCTTCAGCGCGAGCGATTTGTCGCTTTCTTAAAAACTTTCAAAAAAATGTTTTGCGCGGTCCTGCGAAGACATGTGTGGAATCGCTCTTGAGATTGTGCAGCCTAGGATCGCTCTCAGCCTCGAGACTCGACCCCTCATTTTCGAACCTTGGACTCAAACTCAGAATGTTCAACGGTTAACTACAACGTGAGGCCTGTGAGACCAGATTCAAAGCAGCCCTCGAACAAGAGGCAAGAAAGTCAAATCAAGAAGATCAGATGTCGTCAAGAGAGGCTTGGGAAGCTAGATCAGAAGCCCCCCCTCAAACTAGGGGCAAAATGTCAGATGTGCCCGAAGAGCCGAAGATGAGTTCTCTTGCGAATCAACAGCCACTCTCCTGGATACGGATGGCATCAAAACCCTAAAACCATTTGGCATGGACTTGCTACACTTTTACCCTTTGAGAGGCTCGCTGGGCCGAAAACCCGGAAGGGCGACCCAGGCAAAAGTTAGAGCAAGCAAAAAATACATACAAAAGGAAAGAAAAAATACAGAAAAAAAGAAGAACAAAAAGAAGAAGAAGAAAAAGAAAAGAAAAGAAAAAGAAGCTCGCAAGGTCGAAAACCCGCATCGGGCGCCTTGGCAAAAGTTAGAGCCTAAAAGAAAAAAAGAAAAAGAGAAAAAAATGAAAAAGAAAGAAAAGAAAGAAGAACAAAGCTCGCAAGGTCGAAAACCTGCAACAGGCGCCTTGGCAAAAGTTAGAGCATAAAAAGGAGAGGTTAAATACCCGAGTGTACCTTAACCCCGAACTACGTAAGGCTTGATTCCCATGTTTGGGATACGTAGGCAACTTCACTCTGAAGTCCAGCCCTAAAACACTTCAAATTCAATTGTGTCCATGAAATGGTTTTGATCATCTTTGCCTTCTCTGTATCCGAGAGTTCGGTTGTGTATCGTCACTCTGAAGGATTGATTTCAATACGCTGCGATGCTGTCCAAACAAGGGGCAACTTTCCGTTGCCATTCAAAACGTCGCGGTGTCACTTCAAACAAGGGGCAACTTTCCGTTGCCATGCAGTGTCCTTCAGACAAGGGGCAATTTTCCATTGCTAATGGTCCGAGGTTGTGCATCTCAAGAGTAGGTTCCGTGCTTGTTGAGCATTGGCCGTTTGCAAAAATAGTTTTTGAGAATTTTTACTAAGGTTGACTAATTCTCTCGAAAATTATTCCATCTTTTCCAAAACTGGACCATTTTCTTGGACCCAAAAAAGGAAAATTTTCAGTGCTCATAGCCTGACTTGCATGATTTTAAATCAAAAATCGAACAAGCATGTTAATCTAACTTCATGTTGGTCAAAATTGTTTTAGTAGAAAGCAAAAAAAAAATGGTCAAAATGATGAACTAGGGGCACAGTTGAGTCAGGCTTCTGTCTTTTCCCCATTTCAACATACGCCAAGAAGGGCATCTACCTGCCAGAAGAGGGCACAACTGAAGCTAACAAGAAGGGCTGAAAGCTCTCTTCCTCCAAGCACGAGGTATCAAGCCAAGTGCGAAGCACAAAAGGAATGGATCGAGATGTTCCACTTCCTCATCTGGACAGATCTAACCACGTCCAAACTCCCCAGCAGGGCATCATCAACCGATGTTAGCTGCAGATTTGCTACACACCCAGTTGTGGCACAACCTCTTGTGGGAAAGTTCACTGTGTGTGAAGAAAAGAATCTAGCAGAATGCTAGGGGCAAGAGCCCGCAACTTCTTGTCTATCCATCAACCACCAGGGGAGGGATGAAAAATGAGAGATTGAAGAATAGAGAGATGTGCTGAGAGAAAAAGTGAGAAAAGGGCTTTTTCAAAAACAGAGCTTGAGGGCCGAGTGATGTGAGAATCACAAATGAGAAAGGGTGGGAAATAATACCCGGTGAAACAGGCTCCCTGTGCACATTTGAGTCTTGTGTTTTGTTTTGTCTGTCTCGATTCTTGTTTTGAGTCGTTTCGAGTGTCAATAGATGTGTTTAGGTTGTTTACCTTTGTTTTCTTGTTGAGTCTTTTTCGCTGTGTTCAGTCGTAGGCTCAATACCCGGTTAAGAACTCATCTAATTTCAAAAAATAATCTTGTGCTCAGAGTGCGTGCCATTCTCCACATTTGTGCAAAACAGATTCGTTCTTTCATAAAACTGCAGGGCCCACCCCCGATAAGTGTGAACAGTAAAACCAGGACCTATCTGAAGCTATGTGGTTCCGGACTGCAAAAAGTAAAAGCAAAAGAGGAAAACGTCGGGTATCTGAGTTTGTTTCAACTTCAGTAAGTTCCGAGACTACATCCCGTGTGTACCTCTCAGGCCTTGCCAATGCTCCGAAGTATGAGTGTACCTCTACCTCAAACTCAAGATCAAGTCTGCTTCAAGCCAGAATAGTGTATCAATTACACTCTCATTCCCTTAGTGTATCAATCACACTTCATTCACTTTGAGTATCTATCACACACGTTTATTTGCTTCATTCAGTGTATCTAACACACTTTAGTTGCCTTAGTGTATCAATCACACTCATTCACTTTGTGTATCTATCCACACATTCTCATTTCATGTATCTATCACCCTTCTTTCATTTTGTGTATCTATCGCATACATTCTCATTTTGTGTATCTACTACACACATTTTCATTTTGTGTATCTATCACGCACTATTCACTTTTGTGTATCTATTACACTCTCACTCAGTGTATCAATCACACTTCACCCACTTTGTGTATCTATCACACCATTCTTCTCTTCATATCACATGTTTGCTTTGTGTATCAATCACACTCTGTTTACCTCATGTATCTGTCACATGATTACTTTAGTGTATCCATCACACCTCATTTACTTCCGTTTGCTTCATGTATCTCTCACATGTTATTTAGTGTATCAATCACACTCTCATCACACTTCACTCATTTTGTGTATCTATCACACACATACCCATTTAGTGCATCAATCACATTTCATTCTCATTTTCTGTATCTATCACACACATCCTCATTTAGTGTATCAATCACACACTTCATTGCATTCAGTGTATCAATCACACACTTCATTTCATTCAGTGTATCAATCACACACTTCATCCTCATTTAGTGTATCAATCACACACTTCATTGCATTCAGTGTATCAATCACACACTTCATTTCATTCAGTTCACGCTTCATTTCATTCAGTGTATCAATTACACACTTCATTGCATTCAGTGTATCAATCACACACTTCATTTCATTTAGTGTATCAATCACACACTTCATTGCATTCAGTGTATCAATCACACACTTCATTCACCTTTAGTATATCAATCATACTTGTTCACTAAGTGCATCTATCCCACTTTGTGTTCATTTTTAGTATATCAATCATACTTGTTCACTAAGTGCATCTATCCCACTTTGTGTTCACCTTTAGTATATCAATCATACTTCCGTTCACTAAGTGCATCTATCCCACTTTGTGTTCATTTTTAGTATATCAATCATACTTGTTCACTAAGTGCATCTATCACACTTTGTGTTCACCTTTAGTATATCAATCATACTTCCGTTCACTAAGTGCATCTATCCCACTTTGTGTTCATTTTTAGTATATCAATCATACTCCCTTCACATAAGTGCATCTATCCCACTTTGTGTTCATTTAGTATATCAATCATATGTTCACTAAGTGCACTATCACACTTCGTGTTCACCCTTAGTATATCAATCATACTCCTGTTCACTAAGTGCATCTATCACACTTTGTGTTCACCTTTAGTATATCAATCATACTTCCGTTCACTAAGTGCATCTATCCCACTTTGTGTTCATTTTTAGTATATCAATCATACTCCTGTTCACTAAGTGCATCTATCACACTTCGTGTTCACCCTTAGTATATCAATCATACTTGTTCACTAAGTGCATCTATCACACTTCGTGTTCACATTTAGTATATCAATCATACTTTGTTCACTTAGTGCATCTATCACACTTTGTGTTCACCCTTTGTGTATCTATCACATTGTGCTCAATCACACACTTTCGCTTTGTGTATCAATCACACGCTCGCTTTGTGTATCAATCACACACTTTCTCTTTATGCATCTATCACACTATGCTCATCTTGTGTATCCATCACACTTTGCTTCATACAGTGTATCCATCACACTGCACTCACCTTGTGTATCCATCACACTTTGCTTCATATAGTGTATCCATCACACTCACTTCACTTTGTGTATCTACCACACACGTTCACTTTTTGTATCTATCACATGCTCCCTTTGTGTATCCATCACACACATTCGTTTAGTATATCTATTACGTATTCGCTTAGTGTATCCATCACACTCCCTTCACTTTGGTGTATCCATCACACATGTTTGTCCACTTAGTGTATCCATCACACTTCGTTCACTTTTGTGTATCTAACGCACATATTCGTGAGAATTGCATAATTCTCTTACATCCTTTCTACATGAGATGTAGTTTGGTTCATGTCTACTTGCTTGCATAGCATTCGCTTAAAATGTTGCATTTATTTTGCATAATTGCTTCATTACAGCATCCTTTGCATGATCATAAGTTATGCACTTGCATTTTGCATCACTTTGCATCCTGCCCTGAACTACGCTGTTTGATTCCTTGCAAAGGGATACGTAGGCAGCTGCGGGCACAACCATCTATCTATCTATATTTTGTTTGTTTGTCCAAGTCTTCGGCCCTGTCAAAAATGGGTCGTCACGGGGCTTTGACATTCACTCCCGTCATTGTTATGACTTCCGAGTTCTGTCAAAGAGGGGCAACTGTAGACACCCCATTTTTGACCGCCCCGAAGACTTGGGCGCGACTGATGTTTTGGTCGATGTTGAGAGATGTGCAGGCCACAGGTTCAGTTTCTTTGGCAAGAAGAGAGGCAAAACTTTCCAAACACTTTGTTTAAGGGTTTGGAGTTCAAGAAAAGAGGAGAAGAGGGAAGAAAATAGGTTTGGGAGAAGTTTGACATGAATCCGGGTAGAAGCGAGTCGCGCAGCCCTCGCCGAATCGGGCTTATTCAATTGCATACTTGGAGTTAATCTATGGGGCCACCATCGTTGGAAAGAAGACTTCCGGGGCTTCACTTTGTACTCAAGAATCTCCTAGAGCCAAGTCAGGGTGGAGGAGATATGATTGATTGAAGGAGGGGATCATTCCGGTTGGATCGAGTCTGCGCGACTTCACGGAAAAGGGCATAACTTTTTGCACAGAAGGAATTTTGATACAAGGTTTGCGCCATTGGAAAGCTAACTTCCGGGGCTTCGATTTGCATACCCACCGGCCATGTTTTGACCAAGGAATCATCCATCGGCACTCTATTTAGCCGACCGGAAGAAAAGAGTGCCGACCGGCACTTTATTTTGACCAATGATCGAATTGCCTGGCCGGTTTGAACCCTTTGCACCCCCCAAGCTGGGTGCATACCAGCTGTGCCAGCTGGGATGCACAGAACTCGACCCACGTGCATGCATGTGCCCATTTTGCACCCTTTAACCCCATTTTTTTGCACCCTTTGCTCATGGCTTCTTGAGGAAGCCTTGACCCCTTGTCTTGGCTTCCTCAAGAAGCCTTACCAGCTGTCCAAGCTTCCCTTACAAGCCTTGCACCCCCTTGACCCTTTTTCTTTAACTTAGCCTCTAAGTTTAGTGCATATACTTGCCTATATAAGCACCTCTCCTCTCCCTTGAGCAAGGGTTGGAGTTTTGGAACAAAAACCAGAGATATATAGATATATATCTGATATAGATAGATACAACCCTCTATCTCTCTCTATATCTTACTTCTTTGCCTCCAAAAGTCCATTATTCTTGGCCATTCCTTCACCAACCCATAGCACAACACCACCACTTCCATTTCCAGCATTTGGGAGGACATTTGCAGAGGGTTAGGAGCTCATTTTCTTCAATCAAAAACCTGCTGGTTCATTGGTCTTCAAGGGTAAGTGTCTATTTCCCTCAAACTAGCATTTTCTTGGTTCATATCTAAGCCATAGTTGTATGTATTTTTGAGCTTCGATGTAAACTACAAAGTTTCTTGTTTTGAGCCCTTCTTCAACATTGAAGAAGGGCTCAACACTGTTGGGGGTCTCCATGTAGTACTTACCATTATACCCCCTCTTTGGCCCCCATTTTTGCATGCTTTGTTAGCCTACCATGCTTCTGTTTTTGGGCCTTCGACAGGCCTGAAAAGTGGCTTATTTTTCCCCCCTCTACATGTCTCATGAAGGGTATTTGGCTGTTTGATGATTGCATATAGCACCTATCTCAATATCCTCTTGTGTGCCATGTTTCTTGCATAGAATATTTGGCTGATGTATGATCTGTTTTGGGGCTTGATGTAAGCTGTAAGTAGGCTTATTTTGAGCCCTTCTTCAACATTGTTGAAGGGCTCAACATTGTTTGGATGATCCTTATGCTACTTGCTTTGAAATCCTTGTTTTAGCCTCATTTTCGCATGGTTTGTTAGCCTTGTATGCTTATTGATTTTGGGGTTGTCTTATACTGAAAATGTGCTTATATTTGGGCTGTCTAGCTGCTGTCTATTCATACCATGTTCATATAATGCATGTTTAGCATAGCTATAGGCCATTTCGGAGGCCTAGTTTTGCATTTCGGGAGTGATTCCATGCATCGGGTGTCATTTCGCCTTGTTTCGGGGCTGTTTTGCCCCTCATTTAGCTACTGAAATTTGTATGTGTAGTATGCCATGCTTCATGTTTCATTAGAGTGCCATTTCATGCTTGTATGCCATCGCCTCGATTTGCGTGCCCGTATGCACGCATTTCGAGGCATCTCTTTTTCATCTTATGGCCACTGTTTTAGGCTTGTTTGAGGCTGCCTAATCTAGTTTAAGTCCATTCCTCATGTGTGGTAGCATGCTTACTTTGTATGTTGTTCTTAGGTTGTGCCTAGCATGTTTATATACTTGCATGCTCATATTGCATGTTAGATTGCATACTTAGGTTGCATTTGACATGCATGCTTTACCTCTTGAATTGAGTATGATAGAGGTTGAGCTCTTTGTTTGTTTATGTGCATTTCATTCCACATTGAAGTTGCACACTTTGGCTTCTTGGGCCATCATGCATTGAAAATGCGTGATTGGTGGCCCGGGGTCGAGGGCCATGCTCCCTTGAGTCCATTGCATGATAGGGAGTGTGTCCGTGCATACACATTTGTCCCAAAATTCCATACCATGCTCTGTTGCTGTCTGCTGCTGTCAAAACTGTCTCCTGCAGGAATTTAGTGCCGACCGGCACTCTTTAGTGCCGATCGGCAATCTTTTTGTGCCGATAACTATCAATTGCAGCCGGTGGTCAACCCCCGCAGCCGGTGGCAAAACCCTCCAGCCGGTGGTGATCTTCAGAATATGTGGAAGGCTTCCCAGGACTTTGGCAATTTTTGGAGACAGGGCAGCGCAAAACAGAGGCAACAGTGGCATGGTGCGGATTCCCGGGCAAGGCGGACATCGAGCATGCATCATTCGCACATCCCGAGGCGAGGGGCTGTGGCCCCCTTTTATTTCACATTTATTTATTCAGTAATTAGAATTTGTAATATTTATTCATTTATTTTCGGACTGTATTATTATTTTGGTCCCTCCGAGTGAGGGCGAATTTGTAATAAGTGTGTGTGAGTGGGTGTATGTCTTCCAATCCCCACTTCTTCTCTATCCCTTTTATTTACCCCTTCCGCTTTCGATGGTAGATTAGGGCACATTTAAATTAGCATACCTTATGCAATGCATGCGTGCATTCATGCATTTGTTTACATGCACCGGGCTCGGTACATCATACAAACTGCATCGTACTTTCAATTCCAAATTGAATACGTGATAGTTGTTGCATTTCATGTGCCATGCTTAGGATAGCCGAGCCTGTCTAGATTACATTCCGCATGTGATGCATTAGCCACTTAACATGAACTAGGTCATGCATGTTTGCTAACCGGGTTATTGTTTTGGCACGGAGTACGATGTAAGTATTTATGCTTTAGCATATCGCATGCGTGTGAATGTTAAACATGACAGTATGCTTACCATGCGGCTAAATGCTTATGTGTTATAAACTGTTTGAATGCCTGTGGGTGGAGGTTGGATTACTTGAGTTGGGAATACTCATTGAAATCCGTGTTTTAGCCTACTCGCGAGTAGCAATTTCAAACTGTTTTCCAAACAAGACGGATATGCAATGCTTATTTCCAAATTAGAGGCGATCTAGTCTATACTTGTTTGCTGTGCGCACAACATAGTAATTCTAGGCTAATAACCGGAATAAGAACGCATAAAGTTTTCAAAATTGGATATCACGGTTAGTAGAGGCCGGTCTTCGGACTGGGCGAAAGGGGGTGCTCATAGCTGACCTTCCCCGATCGTACCCAAGCTCCCGAGCCAAGACCACTTTGGTGATGACGGACATGTGGCCTTCGGCACCGAGTCAGGGTTTCCTAAATTTCCCATTTTAAAATATTTAGGTGGCGACTCTGTAATCTGGCAAAGCAGTCCATGTTTGGCACTACTTTTCAAAAATCTGTTTTTCTCAAAACGATTTGCCAGAGTTGGACTCTTGGGTTCAGATTTAGAACCGCAACACACAAAAAGGGAGTCCGAACTGTAGAGTAAAGCCCACGGGCGCGTCTACAGCACGGGAACAGAAAATGCTGCGGGCATAAAGACTGAAGGTACTGCGAGTACGATCACACCGGAGCCGGACAGATGTCTGTCAGCTGCCGACGGAATGTGGTGGGAAGACGATGACTTATGTCTTGCCCACACAGATGAAGACTGGGGAGGAAACCAACCAGATGATACCTGGTATATTGACGAAGTCGCTCATATGACAGAAGTGGGCGGTATTTCAAGCCTCAGCACTTGGACTAACCTGAGGCATCTGGGAAAGACAAAGAAGCTGAGAAACAGAGAGAGAACAGATTGAAGAAGAAGCGGTGCTCAAGCAATTGAAGAAGATACAAGCAGACATCTCCATCTAGGGACTGCTTATGGCATCGAGGGTGCACAGACAGGCCATTCTATCTGCCATGGACAAGGCCAAACTCTCTATAGATACTACACCAGAGCAGCTGGTTGGGCTGGTTTTTCCGGGAGGAGGTTCCCCGGCATTAACCTTTTCAGACAAGGAACTACCGCCTGAGGGCACAAACCATAACAAACCCCTCTACGTTTCCGTGGAATGTAGAGACAAGTGGATACCGGTGGTACTTGTTGATACCAGATCCGCCATCAACGTCTGCCCAGCCAGAACAGCATATGCAATCGGGTTGAAGCCCGCGGACTTCACGCCAACTACTCAGGTGATCAGAGCATATGATAATACTAGCAGGGAAGTGATGGGGACTGTCAAGATTCAAACCAAGGTTGGTCCAGGACAACACGACATCGAATTTCATGTCTTGGACGTTCCCGCAACCTTCAACCTACTCTTGGGGCGGCCGTGGTTGCACCAAGTGAAGGCAGTCTCTTCCACTCTACATTAGATGGTGAAATACCCCTATGGAAAGGGAGTAGCCATTGTGTTCGGGAACTCATCAATCCATCCGCCTCCGGAGGTATCTACGCCGGTCCTAGAAATCGAGCATGGCACAGAAGACGTGTTCTTATCAGGGTTCACTTTAGCTGAGGCCCGGGTAGTGCAGAATATTATGGTTGTGAATGAGGGGGTGTACGTCAGTACTCAATCCGTCTACCTCATGAACAAGCTACAACACATCCTCGGGATGGGATTGGGAAGGAGCGGCCGAAAAGGTGTCGCAACATTGGCCGAAGTGCCACATAACCCTCATACCTTTGGCTTGGGTTATCTGCCCACCAAAGAGGACTGGGTGAGGAAGGGAAAAGAAATGGCAGGAAGAGCCAAAGCGAAGAAGGCGGAGAAGCCTTTTGACTTAATACACAGGCCTATTCAGGGTACCCTGAACGGACGCTTCGTCCGGGAGGGGGAAGACTTTCCATTTTGTGGCTTCCCCGAGCCGTGGCTGAACGCGGAGAAGAAGCGCGTGCCAGGCTTCGAGATCTTCTTTGACCTGCAACTATCCGGGGATGACGTTGCCACAGAGTAGACAGACCCATCAGCTGAGGCTGAGCAGTGTAAGGCAGTGGATCCTGAGGGCACAGAATTTGAAACGGGGGTAGCGCTGGCATGTCTACTCTCTGATCCTCCGATCGACCATAAGTGCTTGGGGGATAACTTCGCGGTTTCCATGATTGGGGATGAAACGGCTGCGAGCCAACCAGCAGCTATCTTGGATGCATCTATCGCACCCCCTCTCACCTGGCAATACGAGGAGGGATTTTTGTCCAGCAGCACCGGGTCAGGTAGTGAGCCGGAATCTGATTCCACCGAATCTTGTGAGTCGGAATCAGGTTCCAGCTCGACTGAGTCTGAGTCTGGTAATCCTGGGGATGATAACCTGGATACCACAGTCCTGTCTAGGTCGTCTTTTTCTTTTTCATTTGAGTCTGTTGTAAATGAAAAGGACGATTTGGATGTGCTTAATGAGAATCAGGTGACTGTGGTTTCTGAGTATTTTTCTGTGCCCTTGATTTATTGCATTAATTTAGACTTTCAAAACTTTGATGAAAACGACGAGGACGAAGTTCCTCCGGTTTTGCAACGTTTAATTGAGCAAAAGCAAGAGATTTGTCAAACCTTTAATGGATGAAATCACTACCGTGAACATTGGTACTGAGGAGGACCCGCGGCTGGTCCAGATCGGGTCCACGTTGTCTTCGGAGGAACGCGAGCGCTTAGTCGCTTTATTAAAAGATTTCAAAGATGTTTTCGCGTGGTCCTACGAAGACATGCCTGGAATCGATCTTGAGATTGTACAGCATCGGATCCCCCTTGACCCCGAGGCCCGACCTGTCAAACAGAAACTCAGAAGGATCCGCCTGGATTGGGCTCTCAAGATTAAGGAAGAGGTCACCAAGCAAATCGACGCAGGCTTCCTGCTGGTATCCGAATACCCGACTTGGTTGGCCAACATTGTTCCGGTACCGAAGAAAGATGGCAGGATCCGGGTATGTGTGGATTTCAGGGATTTGAACAAAGCTAGTCCGAAGGACGACTTTCCCTTACCGCATATCGATGAGTTGGTGGACTTCACAGCAGGGCATGCTTTGCTCTCATTCATGGATGGCTTCTCAGGCTACAACCAGATAGTGATGGCGCCAGAAGACCGAGAAAAGACTGCATTCACCAACCCGTGGGGGACGTATTGCTACAGGGTAATGCCGTTTGGGTTGAAGAACGCTGGAGCTACTTATCAACGGGCCGCGACCACAATATTACAGACATGATCCACAAAGAGGTTGAGGTGTATGTGGATGACATGATTGTCAAGTCCAAAGAAAGAGAGGGCCACCACACCGCCTTGCAAAAGTTCTTCCAAAGGATCAGGGAATTCTGGTTGCGGCTAAATCCTCAGAAATGTACATTCGGTGTTACAGCGGGAAAAATGTTGGGGTTTCTGATCACACAGAGAGGCATCAAAGTCGACCCTTCCAAAATCAAGGCCATCCTAGAATGCCCCCCCCAAGGACTGAAAAGGAGGTGCGAGGCTTTCTGGGTAAAGTGCAATTCATAAGACGGTTTATCTCAAAATTAACCTTAACTTGTGAACCACTTTTTGGTCTCCTAAGGAAAGGCAAGAAATTCTAATGGGACGGCTGATGTCAAGCTGCATTTGAACAGATTAAAGAATATTTACAGAACCCGCCCGTGTTGTCACCGCCAGAACCAGGGAAACCATTGATTTTGTATCTGTCAGTAACTGAAACTACAATGGGCTGCATGCTTGCACAAGAATCAGAAGACAAGGTGGAGAAAGCCATCTACTATCTCAGCAAGAAGATGCTGGAGTATGAAACCCGCTACACTCCACTGGAAAAGGCTTGCTTAGCCTTGGTATGGGCTACCAGGAAGCTGCGGCACTACCTGTTAGCTTACTCTGTAATGTTGGTTTCACGACTTGATCCCATCAAATATCTTTTTCGAGAAACCAGCCCTTACGGGTAGGCTAGCTCGTTGGTTGCTGTTGCTCTCCGAATTTGATCTAAAGTATGTAACACGCAAGTCAGTCAAAGGAAGGGCAGTGGCAGAGTTTTTAGCCGACCATCCAGTGGAAGGGGCGAAGTGTAGACACCCCATTTTTGACCGACCTTAAGACTCAGACGTCACCAATTGAGCGCTCGGTGATGTTGCATCCGTGCTCGTTCAGAAGTCTCAGAGTCGCGGCCCGTGCGCCCTGCCTCCGGACTCCCGAACTCTCTTTTGTGCATTGTCTCGGTTTGCGAACCAGACTCGGTTTTCTCTGTTTTCTTTCCTGAGGGGAGGGAGAGGTCCCGTAGACCGTCTCTCAATGGCCGTGGGCTACTTTTCGTGGCCGTAGGCCATTTTGCCCATTTCGGAGCCCGGTTCCCGGTTTTCGGAGCCGTCAGGCCGTGTGCCTTGGTTCGGGACCATCCAACCATCTCCGATTCCTCCGGTTCTTGGCATGCATCTCATTTACTCCCTAACGAGGGACACTGGGGTCTTAGATACCCACTTCGTGGCCAAACACCACTTTCGGTGCTTAAATGGCCGGTTTTCGGGCCCCGAACCTCGCGGTTTGGCCCCCGAGCATTCGTTTTGCATTGGTTTTTGTTCACTCTTGGCAGGTACCTCTGTTTTATCATAACGAGGGACACTGGGGTCTCAGATACCCACTTCGTGGCCGAACGCCACTTTCGGTGCTTACAGCCTATTTTCGGGACCCCGAACTGCGTGATTTGGTCCCCGAGCATTCGTTTTACATTGGTTTTTGTTCAATTTTGGCAGGTACCTCTGTTTTAGCACCAGGAAGATCACTGGAGGGTGGGAGGCCAGCAATTGTCTCAAATAACCAGTTATACTCTTCCGGCGCCCGTTTTTCTCACTTCCGAGCTAATGTTGAACACCCTAGGGCCATTTTCTTCGAGCCAAAACCACATATTTGTGTTGTACACACATGGGAGGATCCTAAAACATATGGCCGGCCATTAATTCTTCTTTTCATTTTTGAACCCCTCTTTAAAGTGGGTTGTTCTCTCTCCTGGTTCACAGTTGCCAATTTTCAACCACAGGGTTGTGTTGAGGACACATGGGAGGACCCTAAGGTGCTATGGCCGGCCATTATTTCAACCTTTCATTTTTGCCCCTTGGCCGGCCGGCCATAAGGGGTGGCTGGCCGGCCATCTCCAATAAAAATGCCTAGCCGGCCTGCTTCCTTGGGATGTGTGCATTCCAGCTGTATATCTGCTTTTTCAAAAATATCTTTGCATCCGGGGGATATTTTGGGAGGGAAAGTTTGGGTGCATTTCCCTCCACCTTTACACCCTTTTTTGGTCCATATAAGGGGCTGACCAGCTCCTTCATGAAGGTTAGAAAAACTCTCCTCAAGAACTCTTAGCCATTTGCCTCCATCTCCATCTCCAAAAACCTTGAAAAGCTTCAAGTCTCAAGTCCATCTCTTCATCAACACCAAGCCTCACCATCACCACATCCATTCCAGCAGCAAAGGAAGGTTTTTCAGAAGCTAAGAAGCAACAAATTCAAGCCAAGAAGCAACCAAAGTGTAGTCTTCAAGGGTAAGTCTCCATTTCCCTTTTTCTAGCACATTTTTGCTTCAATCTTCTACCCTATTTTCTTGTGGTTTTGGGCTCCGACCCCTACTGATTTTAGGCCTATTTTGAGCCCCTATTCAACATTTAAGAAGGGCTCAACCATGTTTGGCCTCTCTATCATGCACTTGCTTTGTAATTCTTCATATTTACCGTAAAATTGCATGATTTTTTTGGCCTACTTGAAGTCTGTTTTTGAGCATGACATAAACTGTAAAAGTGCATATTTTGAGCCCCTCTTCAACATTTAAGAAGGGCTCAACCTTGTTTGGTGAAAGCTTGTACCACCTCTCTTTGTGCCCCTTTGGTGGCCCTATTTTGCATGGCATTTCTAGCATGATTTTATTCTGAATTGGAGGCTTCCATCTACTGTAAATATGCATATTTTGGGCTCCTATTCAATGTTGTAGAAGGAAATTTTGCTGTTTGAATTTTCTATATACCACTTGTCTCAATACCTCTCTTTGGTTCATTATTTTGCATGCTTTGTTAGGCTTTCTTAGCTTTTGTTTTCAGCGCCTCCATCAGGCTTGGAAAGTGTCTTAAAATGACCCATTCTTCATGTTTTTTAAGGGTCCAAGGTTGTTTGATGCATGATTTTGGTACCTCATGTTATAGCCTTTGTTGGCTCATTATTTTGCATGCTATGTTTAGCATATCTACATACAGAAATGGAGGATGTCATCTACTGAAGATGTGCATATTTTTGGCCCCTCTTTACTTTTGTAGAACTGTGTTTTTCAGTTTGAGCATTGTATATATCATTTGCTTCATTATTCCCCTCTTTTCCCCAATTTTTGCATGCTGTTTTTGCCATACTTGTGATTGTTGATTGGCCATTCTTTGTGCTGGAAAAATGCTAGTTTAGGGGCTGCCTCGCTACTGTTTTACATTTTATGTCCATATTGTGCATGTTTGGCATGGCTGTAGGCCATTTCGGGTGCATTACATCGCATTTGGGGCATCGGGTGTAATTTTGTCATAATTCGGGGGCTATTTGTGCATCATTTTAGCTGCTGAAATTGGCATTTTCCATATGCCATATGTCACATCTCATTCGCATGTCATTTCTGTGCCTTAGGGCCATGCCTCGGTTTACGTGCCCGTGTGCACGCATTTCGAGGCACTTCATTTTTGTCTCCCTGCTCTTATGTGAGTGTGGCTGAGGTCCTCTCATGTTAGTGTAAGCCCAATTTGCATTTTCCATGTCATTTGCATTGCGTATGCCGCCGCCTCGGTTTGTGCGCCCGCGGGCACGCATTTCGAGGCACCTCCTTTTATCCGACGGCCTCCCGTATGAGTGGTGAGGCCCCTCATGTTGGTATAAGTCCATCATCGCATTTGCATGCCATTTTATGCATCATTGCATTCCGTATGCATCGCCTCGGTTTGCGCGCCCGTGTGCACGCATTTCGAGGCACTCATTTTCATCTATTGGCCTCCCGTGTGAGTGTGCTGAGGCTCCTCATGTTGGTATAAGCCCATATTGCATTGCACATCTCATTTTAGTCCTGTTCATTCCGTATGCCATTTTCTCGGTTTGCGCGCCCGCGGGCACGCATTTCGAGACATCTCATTTTAATCTCATTACATATCATTTCCATGTCATTTTGCATTCTGTATGCATCGCCTCGGTTTGCGCGCCCGTGTGCACGCATTTCGAGGCACTTCATTTTTATCCGCGGCCTCTTATTGAGTGTGGCTGAGGCTCACTCATGTTAGTGTAAGTCCATTGCATCGCGTATGCCATTTCATGCCTTAGGGCCATCGCCTCGGTTTGCGTGCCCGCGTGCACGCATTTCGAGGCATCTCATTTCATAGCATTGTGCATGCTAGGATTGCATATTAAGTTGCATTTCATGCATATCATGCATATCGCATCGTGTTCGGGATAGGAGTTAGCCCGGGCACGGGAAACGAGGCACGTTTCGTACTCCGAGTGACGGAACGGGTCTCAATTCCCAAGTCACCGACACTCCGGATTACCCATGATGGAGTTAGGTTTTGTTGTAGCATTCATCTGCATTGCACCCTATATTGAGTTGTGCAATCCGATTCCTCGGCCATCATGCATCGTATGCGTGATTGGTGGCACGAGAATCGAGGCATGCATATATTGTGAAATACATTGCTATGCCCTTTTCCTGCTCTCTGTTGCAGCAAAATGAAATCAACAACTTTTCGGAGTTGGCGCGCATTTCGAGAAACATTGCAAACAGAGGCTAATTGGGCATCCCAGTGGATTTCCGCGCAAAGCAGCCCAGCATACATCATTCGTCAGAGAGGCAGCCCCTGGCTTGCATGCCAGTTTACAGCTTTCTTAGTTTAATTTGTTAATTAATTAGAATCTGTATTATTTGGACTGTATTTTCGGACTGTATTATTCTTTTATTTTCGGACTGTATTATTTATTCGGACCCTCTGCGCGAGGGCTAATTGTAATAAGTGTGGGTGAGTGTGATGTATGTCTTCCAACCCCACGTCTTTCTTCCCTTTTATTTACCCGCTTATGATGGTTAGATATAGGGCATATTTCAATTAGCATACAGTATGACAGCATGTTTGCATCATTCATCTGTTTTGCACGCACCGGGCTCGGCGCATCATACAAACTGCATTTGTATTTCAATTCCAAATTGAATACATGTTAGCTGTAGCATTCCACATGCCATGTTTAGAATAGCCGAGCCTGCTATAGTTGCATTATTGCATGTGTTGCATTAGGCATTCTGTATTAGGATCATGCATGATTTCTAATAAGTTTCTGTTTTGGCTTGGAGTACTCGGTAAGTTTTATGCTTTAGCATCCTTGCATGCGTGTGAGTGTTGCCATGAATAGCATGCTTACCATGAGGCTATTGCTTATGTGATATAACTGCCTTGAATGCCTGTGGGTGGAGGTTGAGTTACTTGAATTGGACAATTCATCAATGTTTGTTTTAAGCCCACTAGATAGTGGCAAAATCATGTTTTCTAAGCCCACCTGAGGGTGGCAAATCCGCGTCTTAGCCTACCTGCGGGTAGCACCATCAAACCATTTTCAAACAAACAAACATGAAATGTTTTGTTCCAATTCAGGCGGCCAGTCTATACTTGTTTGCTGCGATCACATAGTAACCTAGGCTAATAACCAATAAGAGCATCAATGTTTTCAAAAACAGATATCATGGTTAGTAGAGGCCGGTCTTTGACCGGGCGAGCGGGGGTGCTCACGAAGTGACCTTCCCCAATCGTACCCAAGTTCCCGAGCCGAGGCAACTTTGGTGATGACGGACACGTGGCCTTTGGCACCGAGTCAGGGTTTCCTAAATTTCCCATTTAAAAATATTTAGGTGGCGACTCTGTATCTGGCAAAGCAGTCCATGTTTGGCACTTCTTTCAAAAAATCTGTTTTCAAAACGATTTGCCGGATTTGGACTCTTTGGTTCAAGATTAAGAACCGTGACATTTGAGTCCTTGAACTGTAGTGACCCCAATATGAACAGAACGGGACTTAACCCTCCCGGGGCGTTCGGGGACGTCTACAGTTTCTGGCGACTCTGCTGGGGATTTAGAGAACTTGACTCGAACTCATGATATCTGTTTTTGACTACACTTGTGTGTTTCTTTGCATTGCATTTGCATTGGTGCGCCTAGGACACCGTGTTTGCCATATGCCATTCCCGAACGATTTGCCGGAGGCTTGTCTTGTCAAGGCATGTCCATAAGGCTGATCGGCTCTGGGCTCTGACAGCATGGGAACACAAACCCCGGTTTTACCGGGGCACCCTTTTTGACCATTCGACCTAGTGCATATTCGGATCCATAGTGACCATTCCAAACTAGGACAGGTTGCTTACCCGTTTATAGGTTGTTTGAAACCGCTGCGTGCGTAGTGAAACCCTAGCTCCTGACAAAATAGGACAGGGAAACCCTACCCCAACATAGGGGTGTTTTGGCTCTCACTTGCTTGTTATGTGCTTTAGAGTGCGTCTCTACAGGAATGCATGTATCAGTTTGCAGTTTGGGCATCAGGCCTGCGGGCACCAGTTCAGTATTTTGGGATTCAGTTTACCTGAGGGTAACAGTTTACAGGCAGAATTTTGGGGGCAGAATTCAGTAGAGGGCACACTCATTCAAACTTTGCTCGTATCTGTTCAGGTGAAATTAGGCTGAGATGCTGTCCATTTTCTCTTTTGCTAGGTAGTCTGGGAACCATAGCTTCAGAGGGCTCCAATATCCCCCGGGTACACCGAACTTGTGTTGATAGACTTTGTCGGGTCAGAGATTCAGTTCAAGGGCAATCAGTGTTCCTTTACCGGGCAGGGTGAAGAGCCAGTCAGGCACAGATCACCAGTTCAGTAGTTACCAGATCAGTGGCCCTTATCCACTCCACCAGTGAACAGTCAGGCTGAGGTCTCAGTTTCTACTGCAGGATAGATACCGGTCAGCTAGATGGATCAGCAGAACACGTCAGGGATGGAGGCCATGATGCGTCAGATGCAAGAAAGTATGAAACTCATGCAGCAAGACGCTGTCCGCCAAGCGGAATTTTCCAAGCAGCAGGCTGCAATCATGGCTCAGCAGGCTGAGCTCATCACCAGGCTGCAACAGCAAAGCGGCGCGTCTGCTTCCCAACAAGTTCCTCCCCAGCAGGAGCTCCAGCACCTGGGGAGACAAATGTCCAGGAGGGTACGGACATTCCTAGAGGCCTGCTCCGCCCCTTTTACCCCAGCTATCCAAAGCACCTACCAATCTGCCAGACTCTCCCTTCGAGTTCGAGGTCGACCCTACGGCATTGAAATTGAGCAAACTTGAGAAGATGTTTAAGAAATCTCAGGGAGTCAACTCCATCCCGGACATTGGAGATGGATATACTGATTCGGTGGTGACATTGCCGGACAGGTTCAAAATGCCTCACATCGACCGTTTTGACGGGTCAGGAGATCCCATGGTCCACCTGAGTTTGTTTTCAGATGTTCTGCGCCCAATGGGCTTGACAAGATTACAGAAGCTTTCCCTTTTTGGCAGGACCCTGTCGGGTATTGCAGCCATCTGGTACGCCAAATTGGAGGATTCAGTGAAACGAAACTGGGAGGAGATGGCCGAGGCCTTCGTCGCACAATATTCATACAATACCCAGATTGAGATCACAACCCGTGATCTCGAGACGACCAGGCAAGAGCCGAAAGAGGGTTTCTCTGACTTTGTAGCCCGCTGGAGGGCCAAGGCCTCAATGATGACCATTAGGCCAACGGATAAGGATCAAATACGGATGGTTGTGCGCAACCTCCAGCCCAAACTAATGCAGAAAATGATCGTGCTCCCCTTCCCTACCTTTTCAGATTTGCATGAGATGGGAGTACAGATCGAGGATGCCATGAAGCAGGGCCTTATTGACCAGGAGAAAGAGCAGCCTAGGCGGGCGTTTTCCCGCAGTTCGAATGTGACCACCAGTGGTGATGCAGCTGCAAGATCTTCTGAAGTGGGCATGGTCACTACCACCACATCAAGAAAGGCTACCCCATTCACCGGTGCGTCCGGGAGTAACTCACAGACGGCCAAATATCCACCCCGAGTCAAGAGGGTTTTCACTCCACTTCATATGCCTCTGTCAAAGGCTCTAGAGGTCTTACTCCGGGAAGGACATTTGAAACCGTTGGAACAACGGCCCCTACCCGATCCTATCCCTGCAAAGCATGACCAGACTAAATACTGTGCCTACCATCAGCAAACCGGTCATGACACCGACAGTTGCTTTCGTCTGCGCCATGATGTACAAGATCTGTTTGACAAAGGGGTCATTGCCGCACCAGGTCCTGCAAAGTCTATCGGCACTTGATCAGTGAACTTGTGGGGGATAATGTGATGTGATCAGGGGTGAACCACTGCGGGTGGCGCTCAGATTATCCAGGTGTGGGAATGGCAGCACTGTTTGAGCATTTGCGAATGCTACATTCTGACTTGGGTATTGGTCAGTCTTGTTGTTTTGTTTTGAGTCTATCTCTTTGTTTTGAGTCAGTCTTTTTGTTAAGGGTCTGTCTTGTTGTATCGAGTCAGTCCTGTTGTACAAAGGTCGGGTGATTCCGGGGGTGTTACCTCGGGCGTCACCATTTTGTTTTGTGTTTGTCTTTTCGTTTTGTTTTGAGTCTGTTTTTGCCAGGGAGCCAGTTGTGCCAACAGATTTTGAATGAAACAGCAGTGATTTTCACACTCTCGCATTTGCTTCTGCCGTGTGCTAGTTGTGCCGGGATTTGAATGAAATGGCAGTGCATTCCACCTGCTCTCTGTGCCTTGAAGTCATTGTAATGACCTGAGTTTTTCAAAACTTTTTTGAACACTGCGGTGAAAACGAAGAGGAAGGAATTCCTCGGGTTTTGCAAAATTTGATCAATTGAGAGAAAGAGAGGCGTGCTAAGCCCTTAATGAATGAAATCATGCTTGTTAGTGTGAGTACTGAGAAGGACCCTAGCTTTGATCCAGATTGGTCCTACACTGTCTTCAGCGCGAGCGATTTGTCGCTTTCTTAAAAACTTTCAAAAAATGTTTTGCGCGGTCCTGCGAAGACATGTGTGGAATCGCTCTTGAGATTGTGCAGCTTAGGATCGCTCTCGCCCGAGACTCAACCCCTTTGCTTCCAAACCTTGAACTTGAATTCAGAATGTTCAACGGTCAACTACAATGTGAGGCCTGTGTGGCCAGATTTGAAGCAGCCCTCGAACAAGAGGCACCAAAGTCAGATCAAGAAGGTCAGACCTCATCAGAAGAAGCTTGCAAAGCTAGATCAGAAGCACCCCTCGAACTAGGGGCAAAAAATGTCCGATGTGCTCGAAGAGCGAAGATGAGTCCTCTTGCAAATCAACAGCCACTCTCTTGGATACGGATGGCTTCAAAACCTTACAACCATTTGGCATGGATCAAGCTACACTTTTACCCTTTGAGAGGCTCGCTGGGCCGAAAACCCGGAAGGGCGACCCAGGCAAAAGTTAGAGCAAGAAAAATATATACGAAAAGCAAAAAAAAAAAGAAAAAGAGAAGAAAAGAGAAAAAAGAAAAAAAAAAAAAGAAAAGAAATGCAAAAAAGAAGAGAAAGAAAGAAAAGAAGAAAAAGAAGAAAAGAAAGAAATGAAAAAGAAAAGAAACAAAGCTCGCAAGGTTGAAAACCTGCAACAGGCGCCTTGGCAAAAGTTAGAGCATAAAAAGGAGAGGTTAAATACCCGAGTGTACCTTAACCCCGAACTACGTAGGCTTGATTCCCATCTTTGGGATACGTAGGCAACTTCATTCTGAAGTCCAGCCGTAAAACATTCAAATTCGATTGTGTCCATGTAATGGTTTTGACCATCTTGCTTCTCTGTATCCGAGAGTTTGGTTCGCAATCATCGCTCTGAGGACTGACTACAATGCGCTGCAGTGCCATCAAACAAGGGGCAACTTTCGTTGCCATTCAGTGTGCGCGGTGCCATTCAAACAAGGGGCAACTTTCCGTTGCCATTCAATGCGCCGCGGTGCCGTTCAAACAAGGGGCAACTTTCCGTTGCCATGCAGCTCTCTTCAAGCAAGGGGCAGTTTTCCTTGGATCCGAGGTTGTGCATCTCGAGAGTGGTTCATGCTCGTTGAGCAGTGGCCGTTTGCAAAAATAGTTTTTGAGAATTTTTACTGAGGTTGACTATTTTCTCGAAAATTGTTCATCTTTTCCAAAACTGGACCATTTCTTGGACCCAAAAAAAAAATTTTCAGTGCTCATAGCCTGACTTGCATGATTTCAAATCAAAAATCGAACAAGCATGTTATCTAACTCTCATTTTGGTCAAAACTTTTTAGTAGAAAGCAAAAACAAAAAATGGTCAAAATGATGAACTAGGGGCACAGTTGAGTCAGGTTCTGTCTTTTCCCTGTTATCAACACTTGCCAGAAGGGCACTCTACTGCCAGAAAAGGCACAACTGAAGGGCACAAAAAAGGCTGAAAGCTCTCACATCCTCCGAGCAACGAGGTATCAAGCCAAGTGCGAAGCACGAACTGGAATGAGACAAGATTCCACTCCCTCATCTGGACAGATCTTATCACGTCCAAACTCCCCAGCAAGCATCATCAACCGATGCAGCTGCAGATTTGCTACACACCCAGTTGTAGCACAACCCCTCTGTGGGAGGAATTCACTAGCTGTGCAGAAGAAGAAGAATCTAGCAGAATGCTAGGGGCACGAGCCCACAACTTGCTGTTTATCCATCAACCACCCAGGGGAGGGATGAAAAATGAGAGATTGAAGAATAGAGAGATGTGCGATGAGAGAAAAAGTGAGAAAAGGGCTTTTTCAGAAAAACAGAGCTTGAGGGCCGAGTGATGTGAGAACCACAAATGAGAAAGGGTGGGAAACACTACCCGGAAACAGGCTCCCTGTGCACGTCTGAGTGTCGTGTCTTTTTGTTTTATCTCGATTTTGTTTTGGGTCGTTTCGAGTGTTACTCGATGTGTCTAGGTTGTGTGCCTTTTATTTCCTTGTTGAGTCGTTTTGCTGTGTTCAGTCGTAGGCTCAATACCTGGTCGAAACTCATCTCTCAATTTCAAAATAAAATCGTTTTGTGCTCCGAGTGCCGTGCCGTTCTCCACATTTGTTCAAAACAGTAATTTGTTCTTTCATAAAACCGCAGGGTTCAACCCAGGTCATATGAGAACAGTAAAAAGGACTATCTGAAGCTATAATGGTTCCGACTGCAAAGCAAAAGCAAAAGAGGAAAATGTCGGGCATCTGAGTTTGTCCAACTTCAGTAAGCTCCGAGATCGCATTCCGTATGCACCTTGTCAGGCCTTGTCAATGCTCCGAAGTATGAGTGTGCCTCTACCTCAAGCTCAAGATCAAGTCTGCTTCAAGCCAAAATGGCAATCAGAAGGCTCTTCTCGAGTACCGTTTCACGCCAGGGACATCTTGGCTATGTTTGCAATGAGTTCCTAGGAGACCAACTGCGACGGTGGAAACTAGAGTTCGAATGGCTGTGCCTAGAACGCAAAGGTTCGGGATTTCCGCTAAAGTCTGGTTTAAATACCCAGAGGCGTGCCCTCGGCTTGAAATCTGTATGGAAGCCCCATAGGTTGAGATAGCGTGTATGCACCTCAATTCTGGATACTGAACCAACCTAGTCTGTCACCCCGTTGGAGAATAGGGAAAGTTGTGAATATGATCAGAAGACAAGCAGCAGCCGTGCTCCTACATATAGATGTTGTTACTTGTCAGCATTTCAGAGCCTTTGTACTGCGAGTTAAGGTAAAGTGTTCGAAGAGCACGAGGGGAGATCCCCGTCGGAGAAGAGCGGTTCACCGCCACTCACCTCATGAGGTGCTTTCTAAAGCGCCGCTTTGTCCATTTATTGCTTTCCTTAAGCATCATGCATTGTAATGCATTGTACCTATCAAGTTTCTTTCTCAGTCATGCACGATATTGTATGTACGGTTCATTCAAAGGAGTTCCGTTTGAGATCATTTTAGTGTATCAATCACACTTCATTCATTTTGTGTATCTATCACACACATCCTCATTTTGTGTATCTATCATGCACATATTCACATCATCACTTTAGTGTATCAATCACACTCTGTTCACTAGTGCATCTATCACACTTTGTGTTCACCTTTTAGTGTATCAATCACACTTGTTCACATAGTGCATCTATCACACTTTGTGTTCACTTTTAGTGTATCAATCACACTCTGTTCACTAGTGCATCTATCACACTTTGTGTTCACCTTTTAGTGTATCATCATACTTGTTCACTAGTGCATCTATCACACTTTGTGTTCACTTTAGTGTATCAATCATACTTGTTCACTAGTGCATCTATCACACTTTGTGTTCACTTTTAGTGTATCAATCACACTTGTTCACTAGTGCATCTATCACACTTTGTGTTCACTTTTAGTATATCATCATACTTGTTCACTAAGTGCATCTATCACACTTCGTGTTCACTTTAGTGTATCTCACACTTGTTCACTAGTGCATCTATCACACTTTGTGTTCACTTTAGTATATCAATCACACTTGTTCACTAAGTGCATCTATCACACTTTGTGTTCACTTTTAGTATATCATCATACTTGTTCACTAAGTGCATCTATCACACTTCGTGTTCACTTTAGTATATCAATCATACTTGTTCACTAAGTGCATCTATCACACTTCGTGTTCACCTTTAGTGTATCATCACACTTGTTCACTAGTGCATCTATCACACTTCGTGTTCACTTATTGTGCGTCTATCACACTTTGCGTTTGCCTTTTGTGTATCATCACACTTTGTCACTACATTTAGCGTATTAATCACACTTTGTTCATATAGTGTATCTACCACACACTCGCTTTGTATCTATCACACTATGCCCATTTTGTGTATCAATCACACACACTCGCTTTGTATCTATCACACTATGCCTACTTTGTGTATCAATCACACACACTCGCTTTGTATCTATCACACTATGTCTACCTTGTATATCAATCACACACTCATATAGTGTATCCATCACACTCGCTTCACTTTGTGTATCTATCGTACATGTTCGTGAAGATTCCATGATTTTCTTACATCCTTTCTGCATGAGGTATAGTTTGGTTTGAGTTTACTTGCTTGCCTAGCATTCGCTTAAAATGTTGCATTTATTTTGCATAATTGCTTCATTACAGCTCTCTTTGCATGATCATGAGTGATAACCGGCTTCGCGTAGCGTGTAAGTCCAATCTTCAAAACTGGCTTCGCGTAGCGTATAAGTCCAATCTTCAAAACCGGCTTCGCTTAGCGTGTAAGTCCAATCGTCAAACCGGCTTCGCGTAGCATATAAGTCCAATCGTCAAACCGGCTTCGCTTAGCGTATAAGTCCAATCTGCAAACCGGCTTCGCGTAGCGTATAAGTCCAATCTTCAAACCGGCTTCGCGTAGCGTATAAGTCCAATCTTCAAACCGGCTTCGCGTAGCGTGTAAGTCCAATCTTCAAAACTGGCTTCGCGTAGCGTATAAGTCCAATCTTCAAAATCGGCTTTCGCTTAGCGTGTAAGTTCAATCGTCAAACCGGCTTCGCGTAGCGTATAAGTCCAATCGTCAAACTGGCTTCGCGTAGCGTATAAGTCCAATCTTCAAAACCGGCTTCGCTTAGCGTGTAAGTCCAATCGTCAAACCGGCTTCGCGTAGCGTATAAGTCCAATCGTCAAACCGGCTTCGCTTAGCGTATAAGTCCAATCTGCAAACCGGCTTCGCGTAGCGTATAAGTCCAATCTTCTAAACCGGCTTCGCGTAGCGTATAAGTCCAATCTTCAAACCGGCTTCGCGTAGCGTATAAGTCCAATCTTCAAAACCAGCTTCGCTTAGCGTGTAAGTCCAATCGTCAAACCGGCTTCGCTTAGCGTGTAAGTCCAATCATCAAACCGGCTTCGCTTAGCGTGTAAGTCCAATCTTCAAACCGGCTTCGCTTAGCGTGTAAGTCCAATCTTCAAACCAGCTTCGCGTAGCGTATAAGTCCAATCTTCAAAACCGGCTTCGCTTAGCGTGTAAGTCCAATCTTCAAACCGACTTCGCTTAGCGTGTAAGTCCAATCGTCAAACCGGCTTCGCTTAGCGTGTAAGTCCAATCGTCAAACCGGCTTCGCTTAGCGTGTAAGTCCAATCTTCAAACCGGCTTCGCGTAGCGTATAAGTCCAATTATCAAAATCTCCCTGCACATCATTTTGCATTTTGCCCCTGCCTGCGGGCATGCCTGCGGGCACACATATCTCTATTTATCTTGTAGCATTGTCTAAGTCTTCGGCCTTGTCAAAAATGGGTCGTCTCTGGGCTTTGACATTCACTCCCGTCATTGTTATGACTTCCGAGTTCTGTCAAAGAGGGGCAACTGTAGACACCCCATTTTTGACCGACCTTAAGACTCAGACGTCACCGATTGAGCGCTCGGTGATGTTGCATCCGTGCTCGTTCAGAAGTCTCAGAGTCGCGGCCGTGCGCCCTGCCTCCGGACTCCCGAACTCTCTTTTGTGCATTGTCTCGGTTTGCGAACCAGACTCGGTTTTCTCTGTTTTCTTTCTGAGGGGAGGGAGAGGTCCCGTAGACCGTCTCTCAGTGGCCGTGGCTACTTTTCGTGGCCGTAGGCCATTTTGCCCATTTCGGAGCCCGGTTCCCGGTTTTCGGAGCCGTCAGGCCGTGTGCCTTGGTTCGGGACCATCCAACCATCTCCGATTCCTCCGGTTCTTGGCATGCATCTCATTTACTCCCTAACGAGGGACACTGGGGTCTTAGATACCCACTTCGTGGCCAAACACCACTTTCGGTGCTTAAACGGCCGGTTTTCGGGCCCCGAACCTCGCGGTTTGGCCCCCGAGCATTCGTTTTGCATTGGTTTTTGTTCACTCTTGGCAGGTACCTCTGTTTTATCATAACGAGGGACACTGGGGTCTCAGATACCCACTTCGTGGCCGAACGCCACTTTCGGTGCTTACAGCCTATTTTCGGGACCCCGAACTGCGTGATTTGGTCCCCGAGCATTCGTTTTACATTGGTTTCTGTTCAATTTTGGCAGGTACCTCTGTTTTAGGACCAGGAAGATCACTGGAGGGTGGGAGGCCAGCAATTGTCTCAAATAACCAGTTATACTCTTCCGACGCCCGTTTTTCTCACTTCCGGCTAATGTTGAACACCCTAGGGCCATTTTCTTCGAGCCAAAACCACATATTTGTGTTGTACACACATGGGAGATCCTAAAAACATATGGCCGGCCATTAATTCTTCTTTCATTTTGAACCCCTCTTTAAAGTGGGTTGTTCTCTCTCCTGGTTCACAGTTGCCAATTTTCAACCACAGGGTTGTGTTGAGGACACATGGGAGGACCCTAAGGTGCTATGGCCGGCCATTATTTCAACCTTTCATTTTTGCCCCTTGCCGGCCGGCCATAAGGGGTGGCTGGCCGGCCATCTCCAATAAAAATGCCTAGCCGGCCTGCTTCCTTGGGATGTGTGCATTCCAGCTGTATATCTGCTTTTCAAAATATCTTTGCATCCGGGGGATATTTTGGGAGGGAAAGTTTGGGTGCATTTCCCTCCACCTTTACACCCTTTTTGGTCCATATAAGGGGCTGACCAGCTCCTTCATGAAGGTTAGAAAAACTCTCCTCAAGAACTCTTAGCCATTTGCCTCCATCTCCATCTCCAAAAAACCTTGAAAAGCTTCAAGTCTCAAGTCCATCTCTTCATCAACACCAAGCCTCACCATCACCACATCCATTCCAGCAGCAAAGGAAGGTTTTTCAGAAGCTAAGAAGAACAAATTCAAGCCAAGAAGCAACCAAAGTGTAGTCTTCAAGGGTAAGTCTCCATTTCCCTTTTTCTAGCACATTTTTGCTTCAATCTTCTACCCTATTTCTTGTGGTTTTGGGCTCCGACCCCTACTGATTTTAGGCCTATTTTGAGCCCCTATTCAACATTTAAGAAGGGCTCAACCATGTTTGGCCTCTCTATCATGCACTTGCTTTGTAATTCTTCATATTTACCGTAAAATTGCATGATTTTTTTGGCCTACTTGAAGTCTGTTTTTGAGCATGACATAAACTGTAAAAGTGCATATTTTAGCCCCTCTTCAACATTTAAGAAGGGCTCAACCTTGTTTGGTGAAAGCTTGTACCACCTCTCTTTGTGGCCCCTTTGGTGGCCCTATTTTGCATGGCATTTCTAGCATGATTTTATTCTGAATTGGAGGCTTCCATCTACTGTAAATATGCATATTTTGGGCTCCTATTCAATGTTGTAGAAGGAAATTTTGCTGTTTGAATTTTCTATATACCACTTGTCTCAATACCTCTCTTTGGTTCATTATTTTGCATGCTTTGTTAGGCTTTCTTAGCTTTTGTTTTCAGCCTCCATCAGGCTTGGAAAGTGTCTTAAAATGACCCATTCTTCATGTTTTGTTAAGGGTCCAAGGTTGTTTGATGCATGATTTTGGTACCTCATGTTATAGCCTTTGTTGGCTCATTATTTTGCATGCTATGTTTAGCATATCTACATACAGAAATGGAGGATGTCATCTACTGAAGATGTGCATATTTTTGGCCCTCTTTACTTTTGTAGAACTGTGTTTTTCAGTTTGAGCATTGTATATATCATTTGCTTCATTATTCCCCTCTTTTCCCCAATTTTTGCATGCTGTTTTTGCCATACTTGTGATTGTTGATTGGCCATTCTTTGTGCTGGAAAAATGCTAGTTTAGGGGCTGCCTCGCTACTGTTTTACATTTTATGTCCATATTGTGCATGTTTGGCATGGCTGTAGGCCATTTCGGGTGCATTACATCGCATTTGGGGCATCGGTGTAATTTGTCATAATTCGGGGGCTATTTGTGCATCATTTTAGCTGCTGAAATTGGCATTTTCCATATGCCATATGTCACATCTCATTCGCATGTCATTTCTGTGCCTTAGGGCCATGCCTCGGTTTACGTGCCCGTGTGCACGCATTTCGAGGCACTTCATTTTTGTCTCCCGGCCTCTTATGTGAGTGTGGCTGAGGTCCTCTCATGTTAGTGTAAGCCCAATTTGCATTTTCCATGTCATTTGCATTGCGTATGCCGCCGCCTCGGTTTGTGCGCCCGCGGGCACGCATAACGAGGCACCTCCTTTTATCCGAACGGCCTCCCGTATGAGAATGGTTGAGGCCCCCTCATGTTGGTATAAGTCCATCATCGCATTTGCATGCCATTTTAGCATCATTGCATTCCGTATGCATCGCCTCGATTTGCGCGCCCGTGTGCACGCATTTCGAGGCATCTCATTTTCATCTATTGGCCTCCCGTGTGAGTGTAGCTGAGGCTCCCTCATGTTGGTGTAAGCCCATATTGCATTGCACATCTCATTTTAGTCCTGTTGCATTCCGTATGCCATTTTCTCGATTTGCGCGCCCGCGGGCATGCATTTCGAGACATCTCATTTTAATCTCATTACATATCATTTCCATGTCATTTTGAATTCTGTATGCATCGCCTCGGTTTGCGCGCCCGTGTGCACGCATTTCGAGGCACTTCATTTTCATCCGTCGGCCTCTTATATGAGTGTGGCTGAGGCTCACTCATGTTAGTGTAAGTCCGATTGCATCGCGTATGCCATTTCATGCCTTAGGGCCATCGCCTCGGTTTGCGTGCCCGCGTGCACGCATTTCGAGGCATCTCATTTCTATAGCATTGTGCATGCTAGGATTGCATATTAGTTGCATTTCATGCATATCATGCATATCGCATCGTGTTCGGGATAGGAGTTAGCCCGGGCACGGGAAACGAGGCACGTTTCGTACTCCGAGTGACGGAACGGGTCTCAATTCCCCAGTCACCGACACTCCGGATTACCCATGATGGAGCTAGGTTTTGTTGTAGCATTCATCTGCATTGCACCCTATATTGAGTTGTGCAATCCGATTCCTCGGCCATCATGCATCGTTATGCGTGATTGGTGGCACGAGAATCGAGGCATGCATATATCTGTGAGAAATACATTGCTATGCCCTTTTCCTGCTCTCTGATTGCAGCAAAATGAGAATCAACAACTTTTCGGAGTTCGGCGCGCATTTCGAGAAACATTGCGAACAGAGGCTAATCGGGGCATCCCAGTGGATTTCCGCGCAAAGACAGCCCAGCATACATCATTCGTCAGGATCGAGGAAGCCCCTGGCTTGCATGCCAGTTTACAGCTTTCTTAGTTTAATTTGTTAATTAATTAGAAATCTGTATTATTCGGACTGTTTATTTCGGACTGTACTATTCTTTTATTATTTCGGACTGTATTATTTATTCGGACCCTCTGCGCGAGGGCGTATTGTAAATAAGTGTGGGTGAGGTGTGATGTATGTCTTCCAACCCACGTCTTTCTTCCCTTTTATTTACCCGCTTACGATGGTTAGATATAGGGCATATTTCAATTAGCATACAGTATGATAGCATGTTTGCATCATTCATCTGTTTTGCACGCACCGGGCTCGGCGCATCATACAAACCGCATCTGTATTTCAATTCCAAATTGAATACGTGTTAGCTGTAGCATTCCACATGCTATCTTTAGAATAGCCGAGCCTGCTATAGTTGCATTATTGCATGCGTTGCATTAGGCAATTCTGTATAATTAGGATCATGCATGATTTCTAATAAGCTTCCGTTTTTTGCTTGGAGTACTCGGTAAGTTTTATGCTTTAGCATCCTTGCATGCGTGTGAGTGTTGCCATGAATAGCATGCTTACCATGAGACTATCTGCTTATGTGATATAACTGCCTTGAATGCCTGTGGGTGGAGGTTGAGTTATTTGAATTGGAACAATTCATCAACTGTTTGTTTTAAGCCCACTAGATAGTGGCAAAATCATGTTTTCTAAGCCCACCCGAGGGTGGCAAATCCGCGTCTTAGCCTACCTGCGGGTAGCACCATCAAACCATTTTCAAACAAACAAACATGAAATGTTTTGTTCCAATTCAGGCGGCCCAGTCTATACTTATTTGCTGCGAGCATCACATAGTAACCTAGGCTAATAACCCGGAATAAGAGCATACAATGTTTTCAAAAACAGATATCATGGTTAGTAGAGGCCCGGTCTTTGACCGGGCGAGCGGGGGTGCTCACGAAGTGACCTTCCCCAATCGTACCCAAGTTCCCGAGCGAGGCAACTTTGGTGATGACGGACACGTGGCCTTTGGCACCGAGTCAGGGTTTCCTAAATTTCCCATTTTAAAAATATTTAGTGGCGACTTCTGTATCTGGCAAGCAGTCCATGTTTGGCACTTCTTTCAAAAATCTGTTTTCCAAAAACAATTTGCCGGATTTGGACTCTTTGGTTCAAGATTAAGAACCGTGACATTTGAGTCCTTGAACTGTAGTGACCCAATATGAACAGAACGGGACTTAACACCTCCCGAGGCGTTCGGGGATGTCTACACGAAGCAGTCGAGTACCTATTCCCAGATGAAGCTATTTTGCACATCGACGATGAAGCTTGGACGATGTACTTTGACGGAGCATCCAATCAATACGGGTATGGGATAGGAGTGTTGCTGATAGCACCCGACAATTCCCGTATCCCTCTAGCCTTCAAACTCCGGTTCAAAGTCTCGAACAATGAAGCAGAATATGAGGCGTGCATTGCTGGTCTAGAAGCGCCCTGGAACTAGGGGCAAGACGGTTGGACGTCATTGGGGACTCGAACCTTGTTGTGTCTCAAGCTAAAGGAGACTGGAAAGTAAAAGAGGAAAAGATGATGATGTATCACCAGACCTTGGATTTGCTGATTCCTCGGTTTGAGAAGCTAAGTTTTACTCATCTACTAAGAGAGAACAACAGGTTCGCAGATTCTTTAGCAACTCTATCTTCTATGATAGACATCCCGTGTGGAGTCCGGATGCGTCCAGTCATCATCGACCAGAAATTTGCACCTGCCTATGAGTCGATTGCCGCTATAGATGAAGTTCAGGACGAAAACCCCTGGTATTACGACATCTGGAACTTCTTGGAGAAAGAAGCATACCCGCCAGGGGTAAATGCCAAAGACAAAAGGGCAATCAGGAGAATGGCAGTTCAGTTCATCATCTGCGGGGGTAAACTGTATAAAAGGGGTCATCTGGGAATGCATAAACTGTGCGTTGATGCCGAAGAGTCAAAGCGTCTGATGGAAGCCATCCACGGGGGAGAATGTGGTGCGCACATGAATGGGGTAATGTTGGCACGGAAGATCCTCAGACAGGGTTATTACTGGTCCACCATGGAGGAGGATTGTATTGGTTTCGTCCGGCGATGCCACAAATGTCAGATTCATGCAAATCGCATGAACATTCCGCCGTCAAAGCTGTACAACATGACTTCGCCATGGCCATTTTCAGTCTGGGGAATTGATGTAATCGGAGCAGTTACGCCAAAGGGGTCGAATGGGCATGAGTTCATCTTGGTAGCGATAGATTATTTTACAAAGTGGGTTGAGGCCCAATCTTATGCGGTGTTGAAGGCTTCGCACGTCGCAAAATTCATCAGAAACAACATCATCTGTCGCTACGGGGTCCCAAACGAAATAATTTCAGACAATGGTTCCCACTTCAAGAAGGAGGTGATTGATTTGTTGGAAAAATACAATGTGGCTTTTCATAAGTCGTCTACCTATCGGCCGCAAACCAACGGAGCGGTTGAGGCCGCCAACAAGAATATCAAGCACATACTACAGAAGATGGTGGAAACCTACCGGGACTGGCCAGATAAGCTGCCGTTTGCTCTGTGGGGCTACCGGACTTCAATCAGAACTTCTACTGGGGCGACTCCGTATTCTTGGTTTATGGGATGGAGGCCGTTCTACCTATCGAGATTGAGGTTCCGTCATTGCGAGTATTGGCTGAGTGTCAAATAGCCGAAGCAGATGGCAGCAGAGCAGATTTGAGGAACTCATGCTCTTTGATGAAGAAGACTGAAAGCACTGTACCATCCAAGGTTATCAACGCAGAATTGCCCGGGCTTTCAACAAGAAGGTTAAGTCCAGGAATTTAAAAGAAGGAGATTTGGTGCTCAAGACAACCGAGCTCCCATCCACGACCCAAGGGGCAAGTTCAGACCTAATTGGACTGGTCCCTACATCATCAAGTCAATCTGGTCAGGTGGAGCTGTGGTTCTGATGGATCTAGATGGTTTAGAGTTTTCCCAACCGATCAACATGGACAAGTTGAAGAAATATTACCCATAAGAGGCTCGCTAGGCCGAAAACCCGAAAGGGCGACCTAGGCAAAACTCAGAGCACAAAAAATTAGAAATTATAAAAATTGAGCTCGCAAGGTTGAAAACCCGCAAAGGGCGGCCTTGGCAAAAGTTAGAGCGTAAAAGGAGAGTGAAAATACCCGAGCGAACCTAACTACGTAAGGCTTGATTCCCGTCCTTGGGATACGTAGGCAGCTTCATTCTGAAGTTCAGCCACAACCTTTTCCCCGATCAACTTTGTCCATATTGATCATCTTAGTCATCTTTGTCCATCAGCATTCATCGTGATCTCCGGTACAGTGCTATTCAGACTAGGGGCAACTTTCCAGTTGCTAGGATCCGGGGTTGTGCATCTCAGTGACAGATCTCAGGCGTGTCCAGTTCTGATCCATATCGAAAATAGTTTTGAAAAGTTTTAATAAAAGTTGACTTTGTTCAAATTAATCTTTTCACAACTAAGACCATTTTTGGACCAAAGCGGAAAATTTTCAGTACCACAACCTTCAATTTCATTGATTTCAAAACAGAGTTCTCCTGCTCTTGCATACAATTGAAGTTGCTTTTTATTACACTCATAATGAAAACTTGAAAGTACTAATAAAGCAATAAATCTGGGGCATAGTCAAGTCAGGTGTCCCTGCGCCCCCTCCCAGAGCTAGTTGAAGCCTCTGATGCCAAGCTGGGCCCGGTCTGTGCCTCCTCATTGAGCCAATCCCAGCACTCGTCAGACAAAGTGCAGTTGAAAGTAGGGGCGGGGGCCAGGAGTTCTCTAGTCCTCCATGCCGTGGCATACGGGCAAGTTGTGCGCCTCGGACCGGGAAAGCAGCCGGATACTCAATCCCCTCTGGTGGGCAAGTCTGATCATGACCAAACTGACGCAGGAACCGGAACGGAAAGTAGAATACACAGTGGGTCAGACCAATCAACTGAATCCCGATCAGCCGGGACATGCTATAACCCATTGCTGGGAGATTGAGCCAAGGGCAGCGCCAAGCAATGCGATCTGCAGACAAGTTGCACATCCAGTCGAACCACCACCTTTCATCAGGGGCATCAACTAAGCGTTGGCGAAAGAAGTAGCCGCGGGCTGAGTAGGCTGGACAAGAGTCCACAACCTGCAATTTATCCATCAACCATACCTGGGGAGGGATGAAAAATGAGAGAATAAAGAATAGAGAGATGTGCGATGAGAGAAAAGTAAGAAAAGGGTTTTGTGAGAAAAACCGAGCCTGAGGGCCGAGTGATGTGAGCAAATATATATGCGAGATTGGGTGGGAAACATTACCTGTAGCAATAGTGGACTCCCTGCAAATCTGGTCGTCTCCCGGCGATAGAAAGCATCCAAACCCATCAGCGTCTCGGCCAGTGTCATAGCGATACAGCTCTTTCCTTCTCTCAAGCCGTGAGCAACTTCAACCAGACGGATGCTAGATCCACCAAATCCTGAAGTGAGCAGAAAGTGGGATAGCATACACAAGCAAAGGGCGTGTTGCCGAAAGCCTTGCCAATAATGGTTGCCGCGGTCGCCAGCATCAGAAAAGCGATGGATCAAGCCGAGAACGTCCAGTTCCCCGTTGCAGATCAGAGACCGAGCATCATGCATGGTGAGCCCACACATTTCCCCTAAAGCTTGGGCGTGGCCAAAGCGAAATTGAGGCAGAATTTCTTCACAGCGTTCAGATTCCATCAAAACCTGAAAATCTTCGAAAGTTGGACATACCTCTTGCCCGCCGAAGCTGAAAACATGCGTCACTGGGTTCCAAAACCTCGCCGCGGCATGAGGAAGGGAAAGTGCAGCGGAGTGCGGCTCAGTGAATAGTGCATTCAAGCCGAAACCTCGGAAATTCAACTTTTCCGAGCCATCTAGAGAAGAGATCCAAGATGTGAGATTTTCTGAGAAATGCCTCCATTTTTTGTGCAAAGCAGTGATGAAATGAATGAGTCCCGAAGTTGGAGCTTTTATAGAGGATGGGACACTATTCAGGGGACACGTGTCAAAAATTTGACGGCTGCTGAAATAAGTGGCCGGCCGGCCACCTTTTCTAGCTGGCCGGCCACATTTCTCCCCTCAGATACAAAAAACTGGCCGGCCGGCTCCAAAAAGTGGCCGGCCATGCTCCAATGTATGCCTTTGGTCCTGTTTTGCCCTCCAGAGGAAAGTTCCAGGCATTTCCAAGCATCGGTGTATCGAAGGCCTCCATTTCCCTCTGTTTCGGATGCGTTCCGTTGCCCAGATCGTCCGAAGTACACTTTGTTTTGTTAAGTTTTGTTTATCAAGTTGTAATTTTTGCTTATCGAGTTGTCGTTTTGTTTATCGAGTTGTAAGTTTTGTCGAGCTGTCGTATTTTGTGTTTTGAGTTGTTACTCTTTGTTTACGCAATTTTGTTAAGTCTTGTTTATCGAGTCGTTAACATTGTTGTATTTTGCTTATCGAGTTGTAAACTTGCTAAGATTCTGTTATTTCTTAGTGAGTCGAGTTGTTTGATTTGTTGCGTCGGTTCATTACCTGACCCGGTAATACACAGTGCACATTTCCATTCAATCCCATTTTTGTGCAAAATGATGCGATGCGATGCTGAGAGCATAAAATACAAACTTTTTCAAAAGCTGTTTCACCCCATCATATTTCCTTTTACAAATAAAGGTACAAGTTTTACAGAAAATAAAACTGCCTAACAATATGCAAAGTGCTACAAACTACTAGCAAAAAGGAAAATAAAGCAGGAAACAGCAGCATCAATACCTCGGGAGCGGGAATGAGGGCCCTCCTCATCCTCTTCTGCGAGACAACCTCTGCACCACCATCACATCCGGGTCGGAGCTGTCATCCTCAGGATCCCCCTCAGCCTCGCCTCCACTCCCGGAACCAAGACCGGAATCCCCCTCCTCAGCGGATGTCTCCGACTGACGGTCTGCACCTCCTCCTCCTCATCCTCATCGGGCTCCGCCTCTATAATATGTGCCCTGCGTCTGCGAGAGGGCCCTCCTCGGAAAGGCCTAGATGGCCCAGCTCCCCGAAAAGGCCTGGATGGCCCAGCTCCTCGAAAGGGCCCAGATGGCCCAGCGCCTCGAAAAGATCCAGACGATCGACCTCCCTGAGAAGGCCCGGGTGGCCCGGCCCGTGGCGGAGCATATACAGGAGGCATCTGAAAGTGAAAAGTTCAATACATCAGTTCAAATATGAAAATCAGATGCAAGTACAGTATGTGAGTGGGGTGTGTCAGATGTGCTACACAAACAGCCTATCAATGCAGTAGAATGTTCAAAACCAGCGTGTCATCAGAAATATGATAAATGCAAGAAAGATGAACAGACCTGCACACCCATAATGGCCCAGCTGTGCCTCCTCCGCAGGATCATGCCCTCAAATGCGGCCATCACTCCGAGCATCTCATTCCACGTACTCAATAGGAGGCTGCAGATACAAATGCAAAACTATCAGTAAAGGAATGAATGTCCAAGTATCCGACTGATAAATCAAAGCTGTAAAGCATTACCGGTGGTGAATCAGGATCTCTGACATATCTATGGTCAGGAAGGGGAGGCTCCAGCGAGACCTGGTAAGGAGCCCCAAATCGCCAACTCGTTCAACTCGGTCGGCATGTCTGGCCACCCAGGATGATGAAGAGTCGGAGGGATCGGGGAATCGACCCACCCCCACCTCTAGACGTACCAGCCCTGCTGGAGAAAGGGATATCTGTAGCACGAGCCTGACTCGAAGATGGCACACCAGCAGGCCTCAGTGACGGAGTACGCACTCCCGTCAAGGGAGGCATCAGATATACGTGGCGATAAGTGCATAGTCCCCCTCCTCAAGTAGTAGCAAAGCATCAGTGCCCAGCATAGCACTAACAACATCCTGGGAAGAGAGCCTATCAGCAGTCCGCATACTGACTGGGGGTGCTGCGGGAGGGTCCTTGAGAAGTGTACCCCCTACCTGACGCAAAAAGCGTTCCCCCAGAAACCATGCTCTACCAACTGGTCCTTCGAGTAGGATCCTGTACTGGGAGGTGCCCGATCCTCCGGCATACTGAAATCGGAGACCATCACCCAAGGGCGCCCAGGGGCTGCCATGTAATCTGCGGATAACCAGTGCATAAACCAATCAGAAATCGGAATATAGGGCAGATCAAAGATGAAAACGGAAGGGACTGAGAGTTCTGAAATACCTCCGTCGTCCGCACAGTATCGAAATACTGCCGTAGATAAAAGAGAGTCTCTCGGGTCTCGGCCGGTGCTGGCCCTCGAATACCAGTGAGTACGGGGTCATGAGGGGCCCTGCCACCACCAACTCTGGGGCTAACGTCGGGAAATATACGTAGACCCATAACTGAGGAAAGCAGTGCAGAATGTAAATACAAAGTGCTGAGGGCCAAATACAGAGTGTAAAGTGCGTTGTGTATGCAATGTACAAGTAATGAGGAGCAGAAATGTAAATCAAGAGGGCAGAAAGTACCTCCCAGGCTCTCCAATAACCGCCAAGTAAGTCCCCTGCCGCGGGAGGTCGCGCTCATCATGTAGCAGTAAAGGGTAGCCAAGCCGGCGCCACCCCAGTCATACCGGCTGACCTGTGATAGGTCCACCAGAGCGCTCAACAGATACAACCCAACCGTGTTCCCTCTATCGGCGAACAGAGTAGTCCCGAAGAGGAACATAAGAAAACCACGGGCATACTGCTCTGCCTCCTCAGGAGTCCGGGCTCCATCCCCTCCCTCCGAAAATGGGAAGAGAACCAGGTGTATCGACTCTCCCTGAAGCTCTATCAACAGGCGGGCGGGCCCCAGCAAATGTATCCAAGCGGCCTCCATTCGCCCATGTCCTCGTCGTAAGGAATGGCCAACCTCCTATGTCCAGGCCGGTCAATACAGCAAAATCCAGCGGGGTCATAGTCAAATCCCCAGTGGCGGAAAAAATGAAAGGAGTTTGGTGTGTCCCACCATCTCTCTACCAAAGCTGCCATCAGTGTCCTCCTGGCAGGACAACGCGATAACCCAGCGCAGAAGGACCCCGAACCCTGCCAAATCAACTAAATCCCGGACAGCCTCCGGGAGCTCAGCATACCAATCTCTAGCAGCGGTGGAGCCGTATCCCCGCACAGTGCGAGAACCAACCTGCATTCAGATGAATACATGTGTCAGTATAAAATGAATGAGCTGTGTGTGCAAATGAAATGAATAAGCTGTGTGCAAGTAAATAGGCTGCGTGCGAAGTAAAGTAAGCGAACTGTGTGTTCTACTCAAATCAGTGTGTGCTGCGTGTTCACCGAGTTAGGCTGCGTGTTCTACTCTAAATCAGTGTGTGCTGCGTGTTCACCTTCAATTTGGGCTGTGTGTTCAAAAATCCAAGTTAGGGCTGTGTTTCTACTCTAATCAGTGTGTGCTGCGTGTTCACCTTCAATTTGGGCTGTGTGTTCAGAAAATCCGAGTTAGGGCTGCGTGTTCTACTCTAATCAGTGTGTGCTGCGTGTTCACCTTCAATTTGGGCTGTGTGTTCAGAAAATCCGAGTTAGGGCTGTGTGTTCTACTCTCAATCAGTGTGTGCTGCGTGTTCACCTTCAATTTGGGCTGTGTGTTCAGAAAATCCGAGTTAGGGCTGCGTGTTCTATTCTCAATCAGTGTGTGCCGTGTGTTCACCTCAACGACGAGCTGTGTGTTCGACATCAAAATATGGCTGCGTGTTCATCTCAAATGTTTGGGCTGCGTGTTCAACTCTCAATCAGTGTGTGCCGTGTGTTCACCTCAACAATGAACTGTGTGTTCGACATCAAAGAATGGGCTGTGTGTGTTCATCTCAGAATTCAAGTATTGGGCCGTGTGTTCAATTCCCTACCAGTGTGTGCCGTGCGTCCACAATCAATTTATGGGCCCAGTGTTCAGAAATTCAAGTGATTGAACTGTGTGTTCAGAATGCAAACAGGATGCTGTGTCATGAACTAAACATTCTAAATAAGCTGCTTACTCAAAATGAGCAGACAAACATGGCAAAGACACGAAGTGCATGAAAAACACGGAATATGTTGCAGAAAAGGTAAAAAACGAAGTAAATACCTCTCGTGCCTCGTGGGAGAGGTGATACTCTGGCTCCCGCAGAAGCAGATCTCCGGGTGCTCGCTCATTAAAGTCAGTGAAGTGACGAAAAACGGCCCGCGGAAGAACGTGTGCCGGCGGGGCGTACCTCTCGGGAATGAAGGGTCGAACCCTCGGAGGCAGAGTCATGACATCAAAATCATCCCCGGCACCCGGAGGACCTCCGCCGTGAGGAAAATGACCGGCCATTTCAGAAAATCTGCAAAAATGAGCAAAAATGAGCCAAAATTGGAAAAAGTCAACAAAAGTCAACTCTCGGGAAATGAAAAAGTCAACAAAAGTCAACCCCCGAGAAAATCTTCCAAATATTGAGACAAACTTACCTCAAGTGGCGAAAATGAGAAAAGAAGCCCCGAAATCAAAATTTAATCGGTTCAAAGTGTTTAAAACTGAAAGTTTTCGCGAAAACAACTTGCGTGGGGGGTTGAAAAACGCGTATAGAGCTCAGATCTGGAGAGGAAAATGGTTTGGGAGGGAGGAGAAGATGATTTCGGACCTGAAGTTATGAGCTCAAAGTGTTTGGGTGAATGTATTTAAAGAAAAGAGGGTGAAAAGACAAAATTACCCGCGGATTTGGGCAGGTGGCCGGCCGGCCACCTTTTCTGGCTGGCCGGCCATTCTCTTTTTGAAACCTGGCCGGTGGCCTCCCCAGGGGAAAGAAACTGGCCGGTGGTGTTCCCCACATGCCCACCTAGCTCTCTGCAAATTTTGAGGAAGATTGGAGTTCTCGGGACTTGAAAAAGTTCAAGAAAAGTGCACGTCCTGTCGCGAAACCGCTCCGCCGGAACTTCAGCTTCAACTTCTGACATGTGTCTCATCATTATTCATCAAAATCAAGGTGTATCCTTTTTGAACATGTTGTAACCTCCGGGGTGAACCGGAGGCCGCGATCGAGTCGCCTCGCCGAAACGCGCGTTTCCTTGCTCGTGTTTTGTGACAAACATGCATTCTAGTCTGCTCGTTCTGCATTATTGTGCACATAACTTGCATTCTCATGAACATCTTGCATTGTATGCACGTTCTTGATATTACCATGCCTCTGTGTTTAAGCTTGCGTTGTCACGCACGCTCCTTTCTCGCACTGCGATGCATTCACCCCCACGCGTTTGTCAACTTTCGATATCACATTGGATATATGCTAAACATGTTGTGCTTGTTGAGTTTCTCTCTTTCGCAGGCACGATATTGTATGTACGGTTCATTTGAAGCTGGTGCGACCAGACGAATCGCGCAGGTATCGTATCTTCTCCGCGTGAGACGTAACGAGAGTTGAATAATTCTCCGCATTCTTAACTGCATGAAATGTAGTTGTTGCTTTGCATTCTTGCTTAAAACTATTGCATCTATTTGCGAATACTTGCTTCATTACAGCTTGCTGCATTTGCATGATCTTTTAAGTTACATCTGGCCCTGTGCATATCCATTTGCATTTTGCCCCCTCGCCTGCGGGCATATCTCTGTGTATCTTGTATGATTGTCTCAGTCTTCGGCCTTGTAAAAAATGGGTCGTCTCTGGGCTTTGACATTCACTCCCGTCACTTCTTGACTTCCAAGTTCTGTCAAAGAGGGGCAACTGTAGACACCCCATTTTTGACCGACCTTAAGACTCAGACGTCACCGATTGAGCGCTCGGTGATGTTGCATATTGTGCTCGTTCAGAAGTCTCAGAGTCTCGGCCGTGAGCCTTGCCTCCGGACTTCCGAACCCTCTTCTGTGCCTTGCCTCGGTTTGCGAACCAGACTCGGTTTTCTCTGTTTCTCTTCCCAAAGGGAGGGAGAGGTCTCGTAGACCATCTCTCGGTGGCCGTGGGCTACATTTCGTGGTCGTAGGCCATTTTGCCCATTTCGGAGCCCGGTTCCCGGTTTTCGGAGCCGTCAGGCCGTGTGCCTCGGTTCGGGACCACCTAACTACCTCCGTTTGCTCCGGTTTTTTGCATGCATCTTATTTACTCCCTTTTGAGGGACACTATGGTCTGAGAGACCCACTTCGTGGTCGAACACCACTCCCGGTGCCTAACAGTCAGTTTTCGGGGCCTCGGACTGCGCGTTTCGGCCCCCGAACCTTCATTTTGCATCAGTTTTCGTTCATTTTTGGCAGGGACCTCTGTTTCATCACCAGGAGGGTCATAGAAGGGTGGGAGGCCAACAATTGTTTCAGCAACCAGTCATATTCCTTCATCGCCCTCCGACGCCCGTTTTTCTCACTTCAAAGTCAATGTTGACCACCCTAGGGCCACTTTCCTCAACCCTAAACCCATATTTGTGATGTACACATCTGGGAGGCCACCAATATGTGGTGGCCGGCCAGTAATTCCAGTTGACCCTTTTGAACCCCTTTGAAAAGTGGGTTGTTCTCTCTCCTGGTTCACAGTTGCCAATTTTCAACACAGGGTTTTGTTGAGGACACATGGGAGGCCACCAATCTATGGTGGCTGGCCATTAATTCCATTTGACCTGTTTGACCCTTGGCCGACCGGCCATGGGGGGTGGCCGGCCGGCCACCTGCAACCTTAATACCTGGCCGGCCAGCTTCCTTACACCTGGTGCATCTCAGATATGACCTTTGTTTCCCCCCAGATTCTGTATCCGGGGGGACAACTTTTGGGGGGGAAACTTGGCTTATTTTTCCCCCATTTTTTCCCTCCCTTTCTCCCCCTCCTTGGTCCATATAACCAGCCTCCAGCACTGGTGAAAAGGGTTGGAAAAAAACCCCTTTGAGCTCCCATATACATATCTCCTCTCTCTCTCCCTTCAAGCTTCAAAAACACCCATGTCCTACCCCCTTTTCACACCACCACCTAGCACCACATCACCACTCCCTTCCAGCAGCTAGGAGGGGCTTTCCAGCAGCTAAGAGGCAACATTTCTTGGTCCAAGAGGCAGCAAAGACTTGGTCTTCAAGGGTGAGCAACTTTTCCCCATTTTTTAGCTCATTTCTTGTGTCTTTTTTAGTCCTTCTTGCTTGAACATTTGAGCTCCGACCAAAACTGAAAGTAGTGTTTTTTTGAGCTCTTCTTCACCTTTCATTAAGGGTCCCTCACTATTTGGGACCCCCTTGTTGCACTTGCTTCATTATCCATCTTGTATGCCAATTTCTTGCATAGTTATTTTGGCCTATATGTAATCTGTTTTGAGGCATGTCATAAACTGTAAGTGAGCTTATTTTGAGCCCTTCTTCAACATTGAAGAAGGGCTCATCACTGTTTAGATATTCCATGTGCTACTTGCTTTGATATCCATATTTTGGTCTCATTTTTGCATGATTTTTTAGCCTATTTTTCTTCTGTTTTTGGACCTTGGTCCGAACTGAAAGTGGTCATATTTTGACCCCCTTTTCATGTTTCATTAAGAGTCTTTTCCTATTTGAGGCATGTTTTGTATACTTTGTGCTATAACCTCTTTTTGGGCCCTATCTTGCATGACATTTTGAGCATATTTGTATATTGTTTTGGGGGTTTCCATAAACTATAAGTGGTCATATTTTAGGCCCCTCTTCAAAATTGTAGAAGGGTCTTTTTCTGTTTGGGATTTACATCTACCACTTGCTTCATTGTCTCACTTTTAGGGCCATTTTTGCATGCTAATTTAGCCCTACTTGTGCTCACTGTTTGGCCATGCTTTAAACTGTAAAAATTCTTTTCTCGGGGCTGACTTGCTTCTGTATTTTCATTTCATATTCAAATTATGTATGCATTGTATAGTTATAGGCCATTTCATGCGCCAAAACCCGTGTTTCGGGACTCGTTTCATGCATCGGGTTTCATTTTACCGGGTTTCGGGGCTGTTTTGCATCTCATTTTACCTCTGATTTTTGCATCTTTGCATATTCATGCATATCCCCATGTCTTGCCATGTCTTGTTAGAGTGACATTTCTGTGCCTTAGGGTCGGTCTTCGGTTTGCGTGCACGTGTGCACGTATCCCGAGTTGTCTCATTTTCATCATTATGGCCTCTTGGTGAGTGCGGCTGAGGTCCACTCATGTCAGTGTAAGTCCATTACGTATTGTGTATGTCATTTCATTCCATAGCATTGTGTATGCTAGGTTGTATATTAGCGCATTGTGCATGCCATCTCACCTCGTGTATCGTATATGCCATTTCATAACATGTTGCATGTTAGGATGTATCTTAGTCGCATTTCATGCATGTCATGCATATTGCATCGTGTCCGGGATAAGAGTTAGCCCGGGCACGGGAAACGAGGTACGTTCCGTACTCCGAGTGACGGAACGTGCCTCAATTCCCTAGTCACCGACACTCCGAATCATCCATGATGGAGTTAGGTTTTGTTGTATTTTCATATGCATTCATTTCATATTGAGTTGTGCAATTCGACTCCTCGGCCATCATGCATCGATATGCGTGATTGGTGACACGAGGATCGAGACATGCATACATTTGTGAAAATACATTGCCATGTCCCTTTCCTGCTCTCTGTTGCAGCAAAATCAAGAATTAGCAGTCTTCCGAGGCTTGGCACGCATTTTAAGAACAGGTGCAAACAGAGGCTAACTGGGGCATCCCAGTGGATTTTCGCGCAAGGCAGCCTAAACATGCATCATTCATCACTCGGAGCGGAATCAAGGCAGTCCCTAGCTTGCATGCCAGTTTTACAGTTTTCTTAGTTAATTTGTAAATCAATTAGGAATTTGTACATTATTTGGGACTGTATTATTTGGACTGTACTATTCTTTCATTCGGGACTGTATATTTATTCGGACCCTCTGCGCGATGGCATAATTGTAATAAGTGTGGTGAGTGTGATGTATGTCTTCCAATCCCACGTCTTTCTTCCCTTTTATTTACCTGCTTATGATGGTTAGATTAGGGCATATTTCAATTAGCATACAGTATGATAGCATGTTTGCATTCATTCATCTGTTTTACATGCACCGGGCTCGGCGCATCATACTAACTGCATTTGTATTTCAATTCCAAATTGAGTATATGTTAGTTGTAGCATTCCATATGCCATGTTTAGGATAGCCGAGCCTGCTATAGTTTGCATCTTTGCATGTGTTGCATTAGGTATTTCAGCATATTTAGGATCATGCATGATTTTTAATGAGTTTTTGTTTTGGCTTGGAGTACTCGGTGAGTTTTATGCTTTAGCATCCTTGCATGCGTGTGAGTGACTGCCATGAATAGCATGCTTACCATGAGGCTAACTGCTTATGTGATATACCTGCCTTGAATGCCTGTGGGTGAAGGTTGGGTTATTTGGATTGGAACAATTCATCAAATGTTTGTTTTAAGCCCACTAGATAGTGGCAAAACCATCTTTTCTAAGCCCACCTGAGGGTGGCAAAATCTGTATTTTAAGCCTACTTGCGGGTAGCAAACCATCTTTCAAAAACAAACATGAAATGTTTTTGTTCCAATTCAGACGACTCAGTCTATACTTGTATGTTGTGCGCATCACATAGTAACCTAGGCTAATAACCGGAATAAGAACGCACAATGTTTTCAAAATCAGATATCATGGTTAGTAGAGGCCGGTCTTTGACCGGGCGAGCAGGGGTGCTCACGAAGTGACCTTCCCCAATCGTACCCAAGTTCCCGAGCCGAGGCAACTTTGGTGATGACGGACACGTGGCCTTTGGCACCGAGTCAGGGTTTCCTAAATTTCCCATTAAAAAACATTTAGGTGGCGACTCTGTATCTGGCAAAGCAGTCCATTTGGCACTTCTTTTCAAAAAATCTGTTTTCAAAATGATTTGCCGGATTTGGACTCTTTGGTTCAAGATTAAGAACCGTGACATTTGAGTCCTTGAACGTAGTGACCCCAATATGAACGGAACGGGACTTAACCCTCCCGGGGCGTTCGGGGACGTCTACAGCCCCTTGGGGACCAACCCAAGTGTTGTCACCTAGAGCTATATACATACACAGCTCTATTAAAGTTTCAATGTGGGATAAGCCTTACAAGGAAACCCACATTTTCTTTAATTGTTCATTCACGAATTTGAAACGACGCCAAGTTCCATTCACGCATAAATGGTTTTGACGAACCGTCTTCACCGTGTGACTTGTCATGCGGCAAGGAACACGTCGCCTTTTCGGACCTACCCCAGAAGACGTATAGGACCACTCAAATTTGGGCTCAAAGTTAGCCCAAAATAAGCCTATAAAAACCAATTTTCCAACAATCCCCCACATGAATAGAATTTGACGGAGAAAAAATGCAACAATATGATCTAATTATAGAGAGTACAGAAATTGGAAATATTCTACAATGATAAGTAGTTTTTGGCTTTGAACATTCCCTTGTGAGACACTATCGGATTTACTAGCTAACTAGTGAACACGATTCTTGAACTATTCAGCCATTTGTGTAAACCAACAATAGAACTCACGTAGTATTTACTAGACACAGTTTAGTTCTCACATTGTGTTCATTTTGGCCTTGAATAATCTGGTCTTTTGAGTGCTTTAGAGAATTGTAGCCCTTCACAAATCTCATAGAACTGGCCTAGTTCACACTCACATAGGTGATTCTTATGAAGAGCATCCTGCCATATTCCACTAGGTTTACCTAGATATAAGAACATTAAACTTTTACTTAACCTAAAGCTGCAGACATCACTATTTTATCATAGAAATGAGTAGGAGTTTGACTCCCCAGTGATCCTTCTGAGTCATATACAACTCGGTTGTCCCTTTGAACCTAGATCTTGGGATCTCCAGTCAACTAGGTTGGGTTGCCATTGTGGTAACTTTTATTTAATAGGCTTAAGTCCCATTCCCTCGATAAATTTTCAACTAACTCTCTTGCTAACCCTTTGGTTAGTGGATCTGCTATGTTGTCTTTAGACTTCACATATTCAATGGAAATAATTCCATTAGAGAGTAGTTGTCTCACGGTGTTATGTCGACGACGAATGTGTCGCGACTTATCGTTATACATATGACTCTGTGCTCTACCTATTGCTGATTGACTATCGCAATGTATGTATATAGTAGGCACCAGTTTTGGCCACATTGGAATATCTTCAAGAAAGTGGCGAAGCCATTTTGCTTCTTCCCCAGCTTTATCTAAAGCTATGAATTTTGATTCCATAGTAGACCTAGCAATGCAAGTCTGTTTGGAAGATTTCCAAGATACAGCCGCCCTACCAAGAGTAAAGGCATACCCACTAGTAGATTTTGAGTCTTTAGTATCCGATATCTAGTTTGTATCACAGTATTCTTCAAGTATTGTTGGGTATCCAATATAATTAAGCCCAATGTTACGAGTAAATCGGAGATATCTTAGAACCCTTATAATCGCTTTCCAGTGTTCTACTCTTGGGTTACTCGTATATCTACTTAATTTACTTACTGCATAAACTATATCCAAGCGAGTGTAGTTCATCAAGTACATTAAGCTTCCAATAATTTGGACATACTCTAATTAAGAAATACTTTCCTATACATTCGTAGAAAGAAACAAATTAACATCCACAAGTGTTCTAGCAAGATGATCATCATCTTTGCTAAACTTGTCAAGTATTTTCTCAATGTAATGTGATTGTGACAAAGTATATCCTTCTGATATTTTGGTAATTTTCATACCAAGTATTACATTAGCAATCCCCATATCCTTCATGTCAAAATGTTTATTCAACATTTTTTTGGTAGTTTTAATCATATCATTATTACTACCTATGATGAACATATCATCCACATAAAGACATACTATAACATAACTGTTGCTAGTGTTTTTAATATAAACACATTTGTTACATTCATTAATTTTGAATTCATTTGACATCATTGCTTTGTTAAATTTCTCATGCCATTGTTTTGGCACTTGTTTTAAACCATATAATGATTTAACCAATTTACACACTTTCTTTTCTTTTCCTAGAACAAAAAATCCTTCTGGTTGTTCCATGTAAATTTTTTCATCTAACTCACCATTTAAGAAAGCGGTTTTCATATCCATTTGATGAATTTTTAGATTGTACAACGATGAAATAACAATTAGCATTCTAATGAACATTATTCTAGTAACCGGTGAGTATGTGTCAAAGTAATCAAGACCTTCTTTTTGTCTAAAACCTTTGACTACAAGTCATGCATTGTATTTGTCAATTGATCCATCCACTTTCATTTTTCTCTTGAAAATCCACTTATACCCAAGAGGTTTACAACCTGGTGGCAGATCCACCAATTCCCAAGTGTGATTTTGCAGAATGGATTCAACTTCACTATTTACAGCTTCTTTCTATAAAGGAGCCTCAAAACTGGACATAGCTTCTTTAAATGTTAAGGGCTTATTTTCTAACAAAAATGTTAGAAAATCTAAAGCAAAAGATTTTGAGGTTCTAGCACGTTTACTACGCCTAAGTTCATCTTCCTCATTTTGATCTATCTATTGCTCTTGTTCTTGATCTTGTTCTTGATCATGACTAGTAATAGCATCATAAGATCTTTTATTAGTACTAGTCTCTTGTCTAATTTTATTTGGAAACACATGTTCAAAGAAAGACGTATTCCGAGATTCAATAATAGTATTTACATGCATTTCGGAATGTTCTGACTTAAGAATCATAAATCGATATGCACTATTATTCATGGCATAACCAATGAAAACGCAATCAACTATTTTAGGACCTATCTTAGTCTTTTTAGGACTAGGAATAACCACTTTAGCTAAACACCCTCACACTTTTAAGTATTTGTAGGATGGTACTCTTCCATGCCACAATTCATAAGTTGCTTTTTAGGACTAGGAATAACCACTTTAGCTAAACACCCTCACACTTTTAAGTATTTGTAGGATGGTACTCTTCCATGCCACAATTCATAAGATGTTTGATTCACTTTCTTTCGGGGTACTTTATTAAGTATATAATTAGCAGAAAGTATTGCTTCTCCCCACAAGTTTTGATGTAATCCAGAACTTATTAACATGGCATTCATCATTTATTTTAAAATCCTATTTTTCCTTTCAGCAATTCTATTTTGCTAAGGTGAGTAAGGAGCGATGGTTTGATGAATTATTCCATGTTCTTTACAAAACTCACCAAAATGTGATTTATATTCATCACATCTATCACTTTTTAGTTTTTTAATTTTCTTAACAAGTTGATTTTCAATTTTATTCTTATATTGAATGAAAGTTTCCAAAATTTCATCCTTGGTTCGAATTAAATAAACGTAACTATATCTAGTATAGTCATCTATAAAAGTGATAAAATACTTTTTCCCACCTCTAGTTTGAATTGATTTAAAATCACAAATGTCACTATGAATTAATTCAAGTGGTTCCGTACTTCTCTCGATTGAATGAAAAAGAGTTTTGGATAATTTTGCCTCAATACAAATTTCACATTTATGATTTAAGTTAATGTCAAATTTAGGTAAACATTCCATATTAATTAATCTACGCAAAGATCCATAATTAACATGTCCAAGTCTGCCATGCCATAAATTTGAAGGCTCAAGCAAGTAAGAAGAAGCTGTATTTTTATTAATAACAGAGGATACAACAGTCATTACATTCATTTTGAAAAGGCTATCAGATATGTAAAATTTTCCTACATACATCTCGTTTTTGGTAAGTACAAACTTGTTACTTTCAAAAACTAGCCTAAACTCATTTTTACTGAACAAAGATCTGGAAACAAGGTTCTTGCGAATGTCCGGTACATGCAGCACATTGTTGAGAGTAAGTTCATTTCTACATGTCATCTTCAAAATAATCTTTCCTTATCCTTCAACTTTAGAAGTTGAGGAGTTGCCCATAAAAAGTTTTTCACCGTTGTCTACCGTTGTCCATTATAGAATAAGATGTGAATATCTTTTTGTCGGCACAGATGTGGCAAGTAGCACCAGTATCCACCCACCATGCTTGAGGATCTCTGACAAGGTTTACCTCGGAAACAATTGCAAAAAGATTTATGACATCTACACCATTAGAAATTTTATCCACTTCGGTCATATTGGCTTGAGCAACCTTCTTGCTTGATCTTCCTTTACCTTTGCAAAAATTAGTTCCTAAGAACTTTTCTGGTTTTTTACCATGATTCACTAGCACAGTCCCAACATAAGGAGGGGTTGGCGTAATTGCAGCTATCATACCAGTACTAGTTTGAACATTAGTTTGACCAATTTCAGTAGCCATGAATTCTAAATTATAAAACAAAATTATAATTAAAATTTTATACTACACAGAACATTTAAACCAAGACCATAGAATTAAATTTTGTAAAAATAAAAGAAACAAGAATTGTAACTTTTATTTCCAATTAATTTGAAAATAAAATAAAATTTTATTTAAGTAAATTAATTCTACACAGAAAATTAAATTTCTATAACACTTCAATAATTAAAATATTGAAACAGAATTTTAATTAATGAACACTCAGAAATTATTTCTGAAAATCAAAATTAATTTCTGACAAACTTCACAAATAAATATTATGAATTGTTAATGACACCAGTATATTACTACTAGTTGTCAAAGAAAATAGACAATATATTACTACTATCTGTTAAACAGTATATAACTACTATTTGTTTTTCCAACCAGAATATTATTTTGTAAAACCACAGAAAAAAATTTCTCTAAGAAGAAGAAAAAGAAAAGGAAACAAACAAAAAATTTTGTATAAAACAGAATTATTTGAATTTGTCTTAAGATTGTTGGAACAATCTTCTGTGTATAATAAATAAATTGAAACCAAATCAAACAAATAAAATAAATAACTTACAGGATTTATTTTATCGAACAGAATGAATATTTAAAGATCAAGTCGAGTGTGTGACACTCTATCCTTAAGATAGATTCACCCCGCTACGGTGCTTACGAAAAAAAAAAAAAAGTGTCTATCTCTCAGGATACAATGATCTTCACAAATTGTAGTAGCACTCCAAACAATTTGTACGGCGAACAAAACTTGTATTCCTCTTAATTTTTTCCCTAAAAATAATATGAAGAATAATGCAAAGAGAGAGCAAAACCGAGAAGGGGACAAATTTTTTTGGAGTTTTTCAGGATGTTTTCAGATGTTTTTAATCAACCAAAATCTGTTGGAACAGGCCTTGAATATATAGACCCGAACAGGTCTGATTTTTGAATGGAAAATGTGCAAAATAGTTTGAACAAATGCAAAACTCAAACTGTCAAATAGTTTGAATCTGTCTGAACATAACTGAATCTATCCAGTGCCGGAACAGTTTAATCCGGACTGGAAGAGGCACATTTTTTGGAAAACAAAATTTGAATTTCAAATTCAAATTCAAATAAATTAATGTTAGAACCGACCCAACCCGCACCCGGACTGTGGCGGTGACGCGCGCGTGTGATGGTCTAAGCCAAGGTTCAATTTGTCCATAACTCCTTCCTTCTATAAACTCGGGGTGCCTCTTGGGGCCAACCCAAGTGTTGTCACTTAGAGTTTATATATATACACAAGCTCTCTTAAAGTTTCAATGTGGAATAAGTCTTACAAGGAAGCGCACATTTAATTCTTTAATTGTCTATTCTACGAACTCGAAAATGACGTCAAGTTCTCACTCACTTATAAATAGTTTTGACGAACTATCTTTACCGTATGACTTGTCATACAGTAAGGAACACGTTATCTCTTTAGACCTACCTTAAAACACGTGTGGAACCCACTCAAATTTGAGGTCAAAATTAACCCAAAATAAACCTATAAAAAATCAATTTTCCAACCTAATGTATTGACTATTAATTGATTGCCCTGATAACTTGACGCCACCACCACGTGTATATATAATTAGTTTATGCACTACTTTTCTGATTGAGAGAATATATATGTATATATATATTAAAATTAAATTGTTTTAAAGGTCAATGATGCATCTAATCTGACAAATGGTTGTCCGGATAGAACCACGTTGTTTAAGCAGCACAACCGTGCTCCTATGAGTATTCTTTAATTTTTTTTTTTTTTTTTTCTGTTTTTAAACAAAATAATAATGAATTTTCACCAAATATAACAAAGGGCACTACCAATTTAAGTGGTTGTTTTATTATTCTGAGTTTGTCAATGCTTCGATAGGAATATCTCATTCATTCTCTCTTCATTTTTCTAGCCTATTTAAATATGAAATAATATGTGAACACTTCGAGTCCCATTTATTTTGTATCATGTTAGAAACCAATGTTAGTGCACTTTTTCAATTCTGATGTAATCAAAAAAAAAAAAAATTTAGTGTACTTTCTGATGAATTTCGATTGAGTTCTTGTCAGTTGGAATGTTTAAATGTTTAGTTAGAAACACTCCTATACTTAAGTCAGTAACTATTCGCGAAGATGTAAGTAATTTTTAATGATTGTGTACCTCGGCCTCGTGGCTAAGACACCTTCTTATTCCTCCTAGGAACAGTTGAAAGTTTTGTACAAAATTACCACCCACAATATTATATGAGAAAATTACAAGACAGTAAGAGTAAAAAAAGTATTTATCATCAGGGGCGGCGGGACATGGAGGCTAGGGAGGTCACGTGTCCTCCTGACTTTTCATTTTTTTTTGTTTTTTTGTTTTTTGTTTTTTAACGCACGTGCTTTATATACATATAGCAAGCAGCCACTTTGGCATCCACTTTGGCACCTAGTGACATACGCCACTCAATTTCCTAACACACACCTTCAATCGAATTAATTTTTTTTTTTTTATTCATGGAAAAACCGTAGTAAGAGTTTTTTTTCTTCTTTATCTCTTTTTGTTACTTTACAATTTATCAACTCGCAATTTACCAGATTAGGATCACACAATACAGATTTGGGATCACACTACAACCTTGATATTTTATCTTCATTGTTTACAACTAACTTTATTTATTATTTTTTATTTTTAAATAAAAATTATGAGTATCAATTTATAGTTATTTGTTAAGTTTTGATTTGTAAAAAATTTTGATTGGTTATTATTTATGTTAAAATAAGAGATTTTGATATGTTAAAATTATGAATCTTAATTGGTAGTGATTTATATTAAAAGTATGGATTTTGGTTTGTTGTTGTTTGTGCTAAAATTAGGAATTTTATTTGTGCTACAATTAAAAATATTAATTTCTAGTATTTGTTATTTTAATTTGGGACTTTCATTTGTTATAATATTGGTATATTAGAAATTTTATTTGTTGTGATTTGTGCTAAATTTAAATTTTTTGATTTGTATTAAAATTGGAGATTTTAATTTGTGAGGGTTTGAGATTTTGATTATGAATTTTTATTTTTTTTTTATTTTTTAAAACAGTCATGGAGAAATATTTCAAAAGAAAATCAAAATTGGAATCATCTCTTCATCAAGAAGAAGATTATAATTATTTTTCCACAAAACAAAGTCACATAGAAATCAACTTAGTTGACTTTCCTGCAGATCTAGGACTATGGCCTCGGATTATGAACTATAATACTAATGATCGAGACCAAATTCGTAGGGCATATCTACAAAAAGATCCTTGTCAACCTCGTGATCATAATTTTCCACAAAAATCATTTGAACAAAAATTTTGGCGATTTAATCAGGCTTGGTTTAGTGAATTTCCTAATTGATTGGAGTATATAGCGTAGCAAAAGATGCAGCATTTTGTTTATGTTGTTATCTTTTCAAACTCGATATTGGAGATCAAGCTAATGGTGATTCTTTTGTTGGTGAGGGTTTCTCAAATTGGAAGAAAAAAAAATTCAGACTCATGTTGGAGGTCCCAATAGTGCTCATAATCAAGTTTCGAGTAAATGTCAAGACTTGTTAAATTAAAATCAACATATTCAAACTATTTTTTTCAAATAATCTGATCAATGATTATTAATTTTTAATGTTTAATATTAGCTCGAAAAATTATTATTATGTTATTGTTATTAATTGGGGAAGAAAAAAATTTGAGATTATAATTAATAGGTGCCCCCTATATTAAATTCCTGGCTCCGCCACTGTTTATCATGATCCCCTATTGTTAAGGTTAAAAGTTTTTTAAATCAAATTTTTTCGCCCTTAAAAGTAAGAATTTCATTGCAAAAAATATAAAATGACTAATTTCAATTGCCACAGAAAACCATTCTAAGATGTCAAAAAAGACCACTCTATAAAAAATAAAACATATATATATATATATAAAAGATGTCAAAAATAACCTTTGGCAAAAAAAAATTAAAAAATCACTAATAAATAAATAAAACAATTTCATGTAAAAGAGTTTACGTTTTTTAAACTAAAAAAAAAACCTTACTTTATTATAGTGGAATTTGAAACTGATGAATTTGAGAAAAGAGCTAACCTGAGAGTTTGTCTGATAAGTGACTTTTTGATTAACATATGAGGTATAAAAAAATAAATAAAAAATAAAAAAAGGGAAGTGTTTGAAAATAATTTTTTAATTTTTTAAAGAAAAATGTACAAAAAATAAAGAGAATGAAAATGAATCTTAAATTTTTTAATAATATTTTAATTTTTTTCTTTTTAAATAATTTTTTTAATTATTTTAACCACCCCCCATACAGAGCCTAAGCGTGCTTTTGTTTTTACAAACCAGAGTGGTCCACCAGAGTGAAGGAAGAGCAAGTGAAGCCATGTGTGATAATATGAATGAACAATGCAAACCAGGAGACACAAAAGATTAACCCTATCCTTATCTTATCCTCCAAAAATAAAATGCTGTGCTCCCAATAATCTTAAATAACTCTCCTAAACAACAATGTTATAAATTTTTTAACAAAAATTATTCAAAAAAATACAATATTTATTCTAAATGTCACTCACATCTCTTAATTTAAATCTGTATTATACAAAATATTTTAAAATAAGATTTTAAATAAATTTTCATTATTCGGAGCATAGTTGATTCCCAAAACAAAGGCCCTGTTTGGAAGAGCTGTGAGAAAGTGCTTATACCTTATACCTTAACAGCTTATAGCTTATAACTATGAACATAAGCTGATTTCTGACTTATAAATTAAGCTTCTCCTGCCCCACTCAAAGAATAAGTTGATTTCTGACTTACAAAAAGCTATAAGCTGTATTGTTAAGCTAAACCAAACACATCAAAATAGCTTAAATTAAGCTGAAAGCTGAAATAAGTTGAAATTAAGCTGTACCAAACAGGGCCAAAGTCAAGAGCCAATACATGAGAAGCTAAGTTAAGATTATGGCCATGTGACATCACCGGTGGCGGAACCAAGAAATTAAATTAGGAGGGGCACTGATTAATTATAATTTTATTTTTTATTTTTCATAACCAACAATAAAAAGATAATAATAATTTTTGAATTAATATTAAGTACAAAAAATTAAATAAATTGTTACAAAAGTATTTCACATGGAATTTTACAATTAATTTCGAATAAAATCGAAAAGAAAATATTGTGTGTAACTAGTGTATCATGGACAATGTAAAAAAGTTATATATTTAAGTCGTAAAATAAATTATATAATGATAAGATAAATCAAATTTTTACAAAATTTGAGTAAAAATTTCATATAATAGTGATATCACGTCATTATTGATACATGATATCACCAACCAATAATAAAACAACATATGAATGATGAACTCCACATACAAATATAACTAACATTCTAGTAATTTATATATATATATATATATATATAGTGAGATTAATTATATTTGCATATCAATAATGATGGATATTACTTTTATATTGAAATTTTTTCACAAAATTTTCATATATAAAAATATAATTCGTTGTAGTCACTTCATTTTCAATAAAACAATCACTATTATTTTCATAAATTTAAAAATATCCTTGATATTTTATTTTAAATATTATTTTTATTTAAAATTTTATTTATATACATAAAAAAAAAAAATGAAAAATCCAGGGGGCGCGTAAACCCCTATCCTCATGTGACTCCGCCACTGGGCATCACCATGTGCACTGATAGATTGGGTCGGATTGGCATAATGCATTTAGATTTATTTTTGAAAATTTCAGTACAACCGTCTCAAAATAATTATACTAATAAAATAAAATAAAAACGATTTGTGAAAGTCTGAGATAGGAAAATTTTATACCAAAAAAAAAAAAACTTGTATCACATTACCGGAAAAATTGCACGTCCACAAAATTGTAATTATTTTTTACTATTCAACTGAAATGTAATCTTTCCATTTATCGATATGTTTCTTTAAAGAAAAATTACCAATAAGAGGTAATTTAAAAAATTTATTACATATGTAAAAAAAAATGGAAAAATTACCCATAAATCCTATCCTGAAAAAAGTTAAACTATTTAGTCCTTTAAATTTTTTTTGTATACCATTTAGTCCTAATGTATTGTCAAATTTTTAGGGTGTGATTTGATTCCATTTATTTTTACATCAATATCCTTTTCAATGTTGTTTCCTTATACATTTGATTACGATTTGGGGAGAGAGAATCGGAGAGAATGGGATTGTTAGGGTTAGGGTTCGGAGCTTCGGAGATGGATGAGATGATTGAGGAGGCATCTTCCGAGAGATCGGACTGCGATTGTTGATGCTCGCCATTGCCGTCGAGGTCTCTGCGATTGTTGATGTTCATGTCCGTGAGAACGGAGACTGATTGGGGTTCGTCGTCGGGGTGGTGGAGGGTTTGGGGAGGAGGAGAGGAGGGAGAATGAGGAGGAGGAGAGCAGTCAGCCATGGGAGGCAAGATCGGCAGCGTCCGGGGATACCGCCGGGACACATACGGCGGAGCAACCGTCGTCTGCGGCGGCTTGGGCCCACTGAAAGACTCCACAGTGCTACTCAATTTTGAGAGATACACTCGAATCCATCACAATTGCAGAGAGTTCAGGACCAGCAATAATATAAGAATCACTGTGCTCACCCATATAGATCCATTAAAAACAAATCAAGAAATTAAATTTGAATTAGGTAATTATTTATAAATTCCACTCCCTAATGATGATTACCAGTCAATTTTTGATGTTGTTCGAATGATTAATGATGATGATGATGATGTTTGATGATGTTTTGTTCATGATGTTTGTTGATGTTGATGATGTTCATAATTTTTTTGACGATGTTTGTTGATGTTTAATGATGTTTTGTTAATGTTTGATGTTGTTGATATGTTTGATGTTTGTTGATGTTTTAATGTTTGATGTTCTTGATGTTTTTGATTATGTTTTGTTGATATTTGTTTGGAGGGAAAACAAACATCTACAGAGTTTTTGGCATTTTAGTCAATACAACATTGGGGTTTTCTTCATTTACCCTTACTAAAAAGTGTAAAAACATAGTGTAACATTAGTTATTTTGTCATTAACTTTAGCTTGGGACTAATTGGATCATAAGATAAAATATAGAACCAAATGGGTCATAAGATAAAGATTTAAGATTTATTAGTGCATCACCCTAAAAAAATTTATAATTTTAATTATTAATATTAATAAAATTTATCACTAAATTGTAATTATTTTTAAAATTTTAGACTAAATTGAGTTTTCCCTTCTTTTTATAGAGAAACAATAATATTACATTCACACACGTAAGTTTTTCTTTAGATAACGATTTGAAAAGAAAAAGAAAAAGACTAAAAAATTCAAAATTTGACTCCCATAACAAAATAAATTTTTAATTTTGTCAATTTAAATCTTATTTTTTTTAATTTAAACCATCATTCTATTTTGTAAAACCAACAAAAAAATAATAATAATATTTTAGTCATTAAAATAAATATAAGTGTACATGTCTAAAATATATATTTTTTTTTCATTAATGCTCTATTTAGTTTTGTTGTGAACCTTCAAAAAAAAATATAAAAAATTAAAAAATAAATAAATAAATAAATAAAATTAATGGAGATCAAGATGGGTTAAGGAAAATCCAAACCCATTAGGAAATGGGGAGTGATACCCATGGAAAATGAGAAATAGGAAAAATTTATTATAGGGGAATGGGGACGAAAAATTAATATCCACCCATTAACCCCCATTGCCATCCCTAACAACAGGACACTCTTGTGATCTTTGCAAGGTACGCTGTCTTTGGACTTGCAGGCAAGTGGGAGGATTTTCCTGCAACCCAAACAACAACAAAAAAAGAGAAAGGGGCTAAAGCTAGTTTGCAATAATACCTCTCACACCCACCCCCCACAAACATTAAACTGCTTTCAATCCAAGTGGACCACGCATCAGCTAAACTACTAAACCTTATATTAGTGCAAAAAATTATGGCAATATATCAAATCAACTTAATTTTTTCATAGATAATCTACATATAAAAAGCCTAGAAGCCCTATTGGATATCCAAACACCTCACACCAACTAGAGAGAAACTGGTTCCTATCATAAAAGCAGAGAAAATGAGCTTAACTGTTGATCTCCTTCCCTGCCGAGAGCTGCGGGGTCAAAGACAGTAGAAGCTTTTCAATGGCATTAACATAGTATTAGGATGGATAAGAATATCATAACTCGGCAACATAATACCAGCAAAACATAATGCTAAGTTGAACAGAGTGTAGAGATTTCACTCCGTGGTACATTTGGTTACACCCTGCCCGCTGAAGATACATTACACAAACAATGCAGTCATCCCATATTAATGTTGATAAGAAAACCTAACATACATATGTTGGATCACCCAATAGATTAAGTGCCAAAGACAGGAGAGGGAAGTTCTCTTACAGATTACTGAAATTCAGCTGATATCAAAAACATGCAATATTACTCGATTTCAATTCTCAAATAGTCAAAAATAACCGTGAAACAACTAGATTATAAGCACTGGATTGCCATTTCATACCGCTTAGCTTTACCTAACATATCAACAGCAAGCATTGGGCGGAGAAGGGTGGGCTCTTATTCAAACAGGAGTCCTTTCTTTTTGTGACCCTAAAGATAACATGTCCACAAATTCTCATTATTGAACATTTGAAAGCAAATTATACTATAAAAGCCAGGCTTCTTAGATGTACAAGCTCTCTGTGCAGCAAGAGTTATGAACTTCTCCTTCCTCGTATTGGATTGTTGGCCTCTTCAGATCATCAAAGGTATGGAAGCACGATAAGAAACTCCAATGATGAAGTATATAAAATCATTCTTCACTCCAAGTCATCGTCCCCAAATGCAAGCCCTGAAAACATATAGAATTCATGATAAGCATCTCTTGGTAAAAAATCACTAATAGCTATTACATTACTGGATAACCAGCAATAAATGTATTTGGCAGTTGGAAAGCTTATTTCCAATGCAAAGCTAGATTACACACAAAAAAGACCGAGTCTGAAGTACTGTGAGTCATCAAGTTTCCAGCAAAGCTTCAAATACAAAGTTGACTAAAATGTAACATTTTAGTCGCACTTTTCAATAACATTATTGCTCAATGACTAATACTTTTAATCACTGTAATTATTATCAACAGATCCTAATGCTAGTATTTACATAACCCATCCATTTTTAAGTTAACTTTCAAAAATCTACACAATCACATGACAAAGGTATGTTGAAAACCTACATACATTCAGTAAAGCTGAAAAATCAAATTCAATGAACTAATTATTGAACAAGAGTCTAAATTCCTAGAAAAGGATTGAAAAACAAATAATAAAAAATAAAAAAAGTGTGATGCAGCCTTGCAGATTAGAACCAATTCAATATCACATGCTTTCATTTCCACTTTTGGACTAAAGGAAATGCTATGTCATTTGCAAGTTCTTCCATATATTGCACACCAGCAAAACAAATTCTTCCGATGGACATACACTTAGTTCACCCCACAGTTAGTAGACAAGCATTCTTTCCTGAGTAAATCCAATGAGATATGTGGAGTTAATCATTATTGTATAAATATATATTTCTTCTTTTAAATGATCGCAACGCTATCTTAATATATTTTTATCTGAATAAGAAAGTTCAGATATTTTAACTACTTTTATCCACAAAATACATACATGATTTCTTAGATTTGCTCAGGATTTACAACAGTTGTAACATCAACCAGAATGAACTATAAAGCATTCAGTTCTAACCCATTCACATCCCCCCACAACCCCACGTCTACCAGGACTTGGAACCGTGCAGCTCCCCAAAAAGGGGCAAGCATACTTTCAGTGGACTGTTTTACGATTTCTTGATCATAGTGGCATAGACATTATTAAGCTATAAAATTCCACAATAATAATGCTATTGGCATAAATTTCCCCTTTCAAATTGCAAATATTGCACTACAGACAACAATATATTATTGTTATAATCCTCTAATATATGTATGAAAAATGTAGAATGAAGGAGCCCTAGGCCACAAGATCAGGGGCAGAGCCACAAGTAAGATTGTTGTCTCAGTTGATGCCATCAACATTTTAAAAAAGTAATATTAATCTTTGTTAAAAATAAATTGAACAAAATTTTGCACCCACTGCTTAAAATATTGACCCCAATGGTCCATTGAAAAAACGAAAGAGGCCACGAGTTATAAAAGGAAAGGCAGTGGAGTCTCCCATCACAATTGCCTCACTCAAGTAGCTTTATATCATAAGTTTTACACTTGTATGTTTTTTATTTATTTTTAATATGATTGATAATTTGAGTTTGTGATTCATTTTGTATAGGCGAACTACGCCGATTTAGTCAAATTTGTTGAATTTTCAACACATTGAAAATGCGCACAACAATACTTTAATTAATTTTTTGTTATAGCAACATGTGCATTAAATTTTTGTTGGCTTCTTGTTTCAATAGAAATGAATAGTTACAAAAAAAATTTAGAAGTATCCATATTATGAGATACCTGATTTGGATCGGGATACAAATCCTAATCCTACTATGAACATTCCCATTTATTGGGCAATAATTTCAAAATATAGGACGATGTCGAGGCCAATTGTAAAAAGTATATATTTGCAATTTTTTTTTTTTTGGGGGTCAAAAACAAAATCAACATATTAAGATTTTTATTCATGATTTTAGAAAAAGTATTTAAGACTTTACATGAGCCCATGAACCACAAGTTTTGGAGCCGACACTGCTCAGGATTTTCAAGATTGTCTTGCTTAAGTAAAAAAAACTCATCACTTATTGCTATATTCCATAAATATATCCCCATTGTTTATTTATTAATACCAACAACATCATCCTTGATTTAAAAACATTAATGTTTTGTTTCTGAACTTGGCATTTGAAAAAATAATGTTGCTTTTGTATCTATATCACTGATTCTACAGACCTGGTGCCACAAACAAAACATTGTACTCTGATTATTTTTCACCCATTTTGGCACCTTACAGTGAATTTATTCATTTATCCCACATAAAAACAAGAAGTGAATGCCACTGCTATAACCCTTGTTCCTAGGGTACTTAACCCAACGGCATGACTAATTACCGACCTATATCTTGAGGTAATACTACTTATAAAGTCCTTACTAAGATTATCGCCAATAGGTTGAAGCACGCCATCCATCTTTTGGTAGATATGTGCCAAACTGCTTTTATTTGTGGGAGATCTATTTATGACCAAATTCTTATCATGCAAGAGTTAGTAAAAAATTACCATAGAAGTAATGCATCTGCTTTTTTTTTACTCTTTTTCTTGGCAGCTTATCCTTGGTATTCTGGGTAGTTTTCAACGCCCTTTGAAGTTCAGGAATTGGATTGCCTCTTGTATCACTTCTCCCAAGTTTTCTATTTCCATTAATGGTATTTTGGAGTGATACTTTCCTGGTGCTAAAGAGTTAAGGCAGGGGGACCCTCTTTCCCCTTACCTCTTTATTCTGATCTCAACAATAGCCATATTTGCTTTGTTAATGATCGTTTATATTATGCTATCCCAAGGTTCAGTCTTTTAACATTGTTCACCAAGCTTTATTGGAGTTTCATAAGTAATCAAACCTGCAGCCTAATAACTAGTGTAGAATATATGTGGCAAGAATTGAGGACCAAGAAAAGTTGATCTATTTAGTATCATTGGTTTTCAGTTGGGAGCACTGATTAGGTGCCGAAATGTATACATTGAGGCCTCTTAAGGTAGACTTGTAAGAATGTAATCGCTATTATCTGATTATTCTAATAGATTTGCATGTTGTGTAGGTTATTCAGGTCCTTGCAATCAAAGTGAGTTTAAACAAGAATATTGAAAGAGTGCAGGGTGGGACAAGAAGGCTTAGAGTTGAAGTGCTAAATGTTGAATTGTGCTCAGGTGCAAGCCTTGGTGTGCTCGGGTGCACGTCCTACGCCTGAGAATTTTTAAAGAAAAGTGTATTGTCTTGATGCGCTCGGCATAAGTCATAATGTGCACAGGGCAAAAGTCACATGGATTTGAGTGAAATACACGAAATGACCCAAAAAGGTTAGGTTTGAAGAGCAAAGTATAAATAGGTGTTCTTAACTTGGTTTTAGGGTTAGTTCAAGTTTAGAGTCTCCTAGGAAAGAAGGGTGGATTTTCAAGGTTCGATCATCATGTTCTCATTGAAGACAGAGTTTGTTTCTCTACACCCTAACCAAATAACATCATCTATGCGATGTAGTTTCTATGGTTGATTGATTAATGTAATAATTGTATAACTTTGGGCATGTTTATTCAATGGAATTGGATTTTCTTAACTTCACAAATTGTATTCAATTTCTATGATTTTGGATGCATGGTTATACAATAGTTTTATACGTACACAAGATTGATAATCGAGACAACCTACGCTAATTATACTTGATTAGCAATCACGTAATCCTCTTAACCATCATTGGACATAGACACAACAAGTCACAACCATATCAATCAATCTGTTTTTCAAACCAATACATAAATCAAAGTTACGACGTTAAGGTAGATTCAAAGCCTCAAGGCTTTCTCAATCTCTCGAATCAAGATTCTTTCGAATTGCATTTAATTTAATTGAACTTTTACTTGCTTTTCTTAATAGTTACCACAATCAGAAAATTCTCGAATTAATTTAAGACTTGATTTCCAAATTAACATAACTCAACCTAGTCCCTAAGGTACCTTGATTAAAACCGCTATTCTATTTGAATTAAGATTATAGTTCAGTTACTAATTTTAAAAGAGCAGGCACTACCTGTTAAATATATTGGAGTTCCTTTAATGTCTAATAAGCTCTTTGCATTAAACTGCTCTAGACTTATTGAGGAAACTACGGTGGTGTTTGGGAAGTTTGGGACTTCGGTTTTTTTTTATTTTTTTCACAAAAAGACAAACTTTTTGCAAAATCAAAAAAAACACATCCAAACAAAATATCAAATCCAACCCCATAATCATTTCACTTTTTCTGTCACAAACATCACATCCAACCACAAAAAAACCTAACTATCTTCCCAAACACAAAAAAAAATTTCTCCAATAATATCCTACAACTAAAAAAACCTACATAAAAACTCACTTCCCAAACACCCTCTACAATAAGCATTTAAGAGTTGGGTTTCCAAGTCTCTATCTTATGCAGGCAGATTTCAAATCATAAAATCTATCCCTTTTAGTTTTCAAATCTACGAGAGCCTACATCTTGTTTCGCCTAAAAGCATATGCTTTCAAATTGAGCAACTTTTGAAGAATTTCCTTTGGTCAAGAATTGAGAATTATAGGCATGTCAATAAGGTAGCCTAGGAAAATCAATGCAAGCCAAAGAAAGAAAGGGGCATTGCCATTAGAAGGGCGATTGATAGAAATACAGCTTCTCTACTTAGGCACCTTTGGGCTACATGCTCTAAACATAGTTTTCTATTAGTGCAATGCAGTTAAAAGTACCTGATAAAAGATAAATTCCTCTGAAATATGGGCATTCCTTCAAATTGCTCTTGGACCTGGATGAAGTTGCTTCAGCTCATGGCCAGTGCTAGACCTTAGTTGCACGAAGCGGGAGCGGGGGCGGGAACGGAAGAGGGAGTGAGGAAGCGTGAGCCGATAGAAGTTTCTTAGGTTGGGAGCGTCTCGGAGAGCGATAATATATATATATATATTTAACACACATTAGAAGTTTTTTTTATAAATATTTTTATTTTAATACACATTAATTATTTTATTTATTTATTATATTTTTTAAATAATGTGTTATTATTAATTTTTTTAATTTTATTTTACATATATGTATTTGTGCTTTTTTATTAATATGTATAATATATACTCATATATATATATATATATATATTATATTTATATGTGTTAATGTTTTTTTTTATGTATATATATTATAAAGATTATATATATTAATATTTTTTTTTTTTTATTATATATTTATATGTATATATATGATATATATTAAATAATAATGTGTTGATTTTTTTTTTTTTAAATATATATGTATTTATATAAAGATATATGTTTCATCTTATATATATATATTACTTATAGATATATATCGTGCCTGTGACAGAAGGCCAAAAAGAGAGAGAGCGCGGGTGAGACGAAGGCAGAAGGCAAAGACGAAGGCAGAGGAGACAACGAACAGCAAGGAGACGATCTGAGAGAGAGAGAGAGAGAGAGAGAGAGACAAACTGCAAGAGAGAGAGAAAGACGATCTGCCAGAGAAAGACGAAGACGATCTGCCAGAGAGAGAGAGAGAGACGAACTGCGACAGAGACGAAAAACACACACAAAGAGAGACGACCTTCGAACTAATGAAAGAAGAAGAAAATTGAAGCAAAGGGGGACATACCCAGACACGACGACGACCTTCAGGTTCTTCTTCACCTTTCTTTCTCCTCTGTCTCTTTGTTGACCAACAAGCTAGGGTTTTTGTTCATAGCCACCAACGATCCCATCTTGGACAGGATCGCGTTTCTCTCTCTACAGAAACGCGATTCTTACACGTTTCTTTCTAAGAAACGCGGAATCGCGTTTCTTAGGAAGATTCGTCACCTGGTTGCACGATTCCTGCAACTAAGTGCTAGACCTTTTATCAATCACTCTAGTGGGGATGGTGATGGCACCTTCATTTGGTTTGATACTCGGCGGCACCCTTTAGGTCCTCTTTTTTCTTTGGTCCTCAAACAATTCAGGCTTCACGAATTCCTCTAAATGGTGGTTGGACTTGGCCTTTTCCTCCTACATACATGCCCTCATTTTCTCCCAATCCTTAAAAGGGTTGATAGGGTTGAATGGATGATCTCCTCTACCCATAAATATAATGCTTTTGCAACCTAGGATTCCATTTGAATTCATTGGCCAATTGTGCACTGGCACAAGCTGATCTGGTTTCCTAAATGCATTCCTAGACACAATTAATTCTCTAGATGGCAATTAAGGAAAAACTCAGAACTAAAGCACTTAGAAAGGGGAGTCATCGCCAATGCAATCTGTTTACTTTGCAGTCGAGGAGGAAAATTTGCAGCATCTCTTCTTCTCATGCCCCTGTTCTCGATCTATCTGGTTGCAGGTTTCAAGCTTATGCAATAGCAGTAAGCCTTTATCACTCTTGGCAAGCTGAAGTTAACTTGTTGGTTGGACAATTCAGTGGAAAAAACTTTCATAATATAGTTAGGTAGCTTGCTTAGGCTGCAATGGTATATTACATTTGGCACAGAAGGAATTAGAGAACTTTCATAGGCCTTCACAGAACCCCTGCTCTTGTTTTGCAGCAAATTAAGCATACTGTCGGGGTTAATCCTCCCAATTTCATGCAATCAAGCCACCGTTGGGGTTAAGCCCTCCCAATTTCATGCAATCAAGCCCTCTGGTTTTAATTTTTCAATGTGTAGTAATTGGAATATTCCCTTATATGTTTTGAGCACCATTAGCTCTTAGATTTATCTTGCTTGAGATCCTCTCCTCTTCTAAAGGAAGGAATCCCCTCCTTGAACATGTACTTACCTTTTCTTTTTGGTAATAAATAAATACTCACTTTCCAAAAAAAAAGAAGAAGAAGAGGGCCATTGTTATTAATATTCTTATAATAAGACATTGACAAAAGAAAAAGGGACAAACAGGGACAAAAATGTGAAAGTACACGAGAAACACAACCCTAAAAAACGGTTCTAAGAACACAAATCTGGCTTTGCTAGGATAGACAATGTTGTCCAAGGTTTGTTAAAATCAGGATTCTACATTGGATTGTTTGAAAGGTTTACAGAAGCGGATCAAAAATTGCAAGATCGTACTGAACAAGAAAAATTGCATGTAATTTAACATTTATTACATAATATATACAAAATAAGCCTAAATTATGTTGAATATGATCACAACAAAGTACCTTTTATTAAAATTGAATTACTTGTACACTATGATAGTGTATACAATACACTAGAATATAGCACACTTTCCACTCATACACTAGATTAGTACACAACAAAACACTTTATGACTTCTCACACACTCATGTGCAGCATAATTCCTTCTATAGCTTCTTGCCTACACAATTAGGTAGGTTCATTACCGACTTTAGCAATCTAGAAAGCTCCATTGTTGTTTTTGAAGGAAGCTTCAAGAGTAAGATATATATACATACAATCTAGATGTAGAAATTTCTAAAGAGAATAGAAAGAATCTAGAGAGAGAAGAGAAAATTCTAGAGAGGAAAAGGGAGTCAGTGATGATTGCTAAAAAATAGTGAAAATATTGTGAAAAATGTAATATTCATGTAAAATGTAAATAATATTAACAATAAAAAAATAATAGAAAATGCTTTTGCATTTCATAAAAAAGGGTGGAAAAAAAAAAAAAGAGTTTTATAATGTAAGACTTTACACTACAAGAGCACATAAAAAGAAAATGAAAAAAGTTAACAAGGTTGGATTTGAAAATATATTGAAAACTCAAAAGAATAGAAAGAAATAGAACGGAAAAAATAGTTTTACATGTGTCATAAAATTAAATATATAATTGTATTCTACAGTAGTTATAAATAAATAAATAAAAAGGATAAATTGGACATAGTTCATAAGCTATATGACAAAATGGAGTTGGCGAAGAAATGAGTTTGTTTCTTTGACTAGCTAGCTTTTCTAAATTAATACACTATTTGAATATCTATTTTACTAGTTTATTTTTCCTAGTCTATTTTACTTTAATATGACAATTTTACTTGGACCACGTAAATTTGATATTTAGGCAACAAACGTAAAATTTACAAGAAAATAGCCCATATAATACAAAACAATGCTTAAAAGTTGGATCGGTAGGATAGGATCCAGATCGGGATTCTATGATCATATAAGATCCAATTATCAAAGATAATAAGATCCTGCCTACGAGGGATTTTATACATGATCCATATCAATTTTAGTCAAATGGATCGTAAAATCTGGATTTTGATAGCCATGCATTGTCCTAGTACAATGGTTAAGGCATTTGATGGGTGGTGGAGAGAGTTTAGAGTTCAATCCTGAGGGCTGACAAAAAAGCTAGTGTATGCACAAATGTATGTGGCCACTGATTCTACACAAATGAATTTAAAATTAGATGGGGTAAAAAGATCAAACCAAGAACAGTAGATGGTGAGATACTTAGTAAAAAGAAATTACCGTCTGGTTTTAGCCTTTGCTTCTTTGAAATAAAACAAATACATTGATTTCATTCTATAGATAGTAACTAGTACCTTGCAGGTGTTGTAAAGAACCATTGCAGGAAGATAACATTAGCCAGGTCTTCTTTAACTAATTTACACATCCATGTAATTAATCTAGACTAGAAGTGTAGGCTCCTTCGTCTAGCCCACAAAATCATACAAGGACCTACTCAGCATAATCATGAATTGCATAATTGTTTCAAGCATGGAATGCATTTTCACCATATATTTGCAAAAAAAATATAGGTTCCAATCCCTTACAAAATAATAAAATAACACACCACATGGTTTTGACGCCACAACCACAATTAAAAGCAAGTAGACAAGTTTTCAGTTCAGCAATACAATCTTTAGCACAGCAAACTAGCATAATAGCACACATATATAAAAATATGGTAAATAATTTAAGCAAATGAGCAACTACCCGAAGGCCGGACCGCCATGATAGGTCCAAAAGTTAGCAAAATAATAGTAAAATAACACACCACATCGTTTTGACGCCACAACCACAATTAAAAGCAGAGTAGACAAGTTTCAGTTCAGCAATACAATCTTTAGCACCAAACTAGCATAATAGCCACATATATAAAAATATGTAAATAATTTAAGCAAATGAGCAACTACCCGAAGCCCGGAGCGCCATTGATAGTTCCAAAATAATAGTAAAATAACACAACCACATGGTTTTGACGCCACCAACCACAATTAAAAGCAGAGTAGACAAGTTTCAGTTCAGCAATACAATCTTTAGCACCAACTAGCATAATAGCACACATATATAAAAAATATGGTAAATAATTTAAGCAAATGAGCAACTACCCGAAGCCCGGAGCGCCATTGATAGGTTCCAAAAGTTTGCAATTGATGCTGTTGTTGTTGTTGTTGTTGTTGTGTCTCTCTTTGGAGCCCCATTTGCTGCTGCAATGGCAAAACACCCTCCAAAGCGATCGCGGCACCGGCTTGTGGAGTCCCCTTTCCTTCAACTAATCTCCACATATACACGAACCCACGGACCGATAAGGCCTCCATTTCTCACAAAGCTGTTCCATTTGCGACGGCCTGGCAACTCATCAAGGCTATACAGCATCTGCACACCTTTCCTCACACTGATATCACTCACGGGCAAGACATCGGGTCTGTGCAGCGAAAAATCATGAACATGTGCACAGACCAAGACCCAATTCCTTTCACCATTGAAAGCATAGTAAACAAAGACTTATCATCCATACCACACGATCGAATTATCAGATAAAATCCCAGTCTTGTACTTGTTAGCTAGGTCGAAAAGGTAAATGGCTTTTCGACCGGAGACACCGATTTGGCGGAGCTGTTGGGTGGAGAGGGCGAGGACGGAGTCGGGGCGGACGAGGTTTCGCCGCCGCAGAGCTCGACGAAGCGAGTGTAGATTGAAGTGCCGGCCTTGAAGGCGAGTTGTTGGTAGAGAATGCTTTTGGTTAGGGCAAGGAATGGAGGTGGTGAGAATCAAATGTGGGAGACGGAGAGAGTTGATTAGGTCGACGAGGAGTGGATCGGCAGCGCGGATGGCGGAGGGCCAGGTCGATTTCGCCGGAGGCCGATAAGGGTTTTATGATGATCGGTAAAACCCTAACCGATTGCGATGAATTTCTCCTCTTGTTCTTGGTTGGTGGTGGCGGCGGTGGTGGTTGAATCTTTGAAAACTGTGAGAGCTTGAGATGAGTTGGCGGCAGTGGCAGCGATTGGGGGGGATTTGTCGTCGTCGGCGGAGGAGGAGGAGAGTTTCCGGAGTTTGTGGGTCGAACAGAATTTTTGGAGGAAATTGAGGGGTTGTTGTGGGAAAGATCATTTGGGGGATTTGTTTCAGGGGTTGATTGAGATTGAGATTGAGATTGAGAAGTGGATTCATGGTGAGACTGAGATTGAGGTTGGGTCTGGGTTTGAATTTGAGTTTGCTCACCCATGGAGGAGATAGAGAGATAGAGAGACAGAGAGTGTGAATGTTATTAGGGTTTTGTTGGGTGGTCAGAGTGAGAGAGAGAAGGTAAAGGGTGAATCAAGTGCTGTCTTCTTCGATAAATAGGTGTGCATCCGAGGTTTGTGAGTAGTGTGACCCGGAGACGACTTATGATGAAATCAAATTAACAACAACGATTGTAGTATACAAAATTAAATTAAGGGTAAATTATATTTTGCCCTTTAGTTATTTTTTTTTGGATAAATTATGATTTTGAAAATTATAATTCACTTCTGAAGTTATTAATTTTATAATAAATTATAATTTTTTTATAAATTATCAAGTCAATTAATAATTTTTAATAATGTTATAAATATGTTTTAATTAATAATTTAGATAATTTTATTATTTTATAGGAAACCAATTATGAATTTTATTTTTTTAGTTAATTTTATTAAATAAAAAATTCTGACAATGAGATATTTGTAATTTTCTAAATCACATAAGACAATTTGTATTTTAAGCAAACCCACGTGGTGTATTTGTAATTTACCATTATTTTTTAATTTGGCCTTCTAATGTTTTTTATATTTATTTTGGTCATTTATATTTTAAGTTTTTTCCACTTTATTTTTAAAGTTAATTTTTGTTAAAAATTAGTCAAAAAATGATACATTGTTAATTTTTAAAGTTAATTTTTGTTAAAAATTAGTCAGAAAATGATACATTGTTAATTACGCGGTATAAAAATATTTTATTATACATATTTCACACTTCTAACATAGATTTAAACTCTAATATAATAATATTTTTTTTAGATTATGTGATAATTATTGTGAAATTTCTATCTAATTTTGAACAAAAATTAGCCTTAAAAGTAAAGTATAAAAAACTTGAAACATGAAAACCAAAGTGAGAAAAATTAAATTTAAAAGGCCAAAATGAAAAACTAACCAAATATAAAAAGAGTAAAGTGTAATTTATCCTTGAATTAAAGAAAATAATTTTATTCATACACGTGGAGTTTTGGCATAAAAACAATTTGAAAATATTTTATTTTATTAATTTAATAAAAATAATTATATATATTTGTTATAAACACAAGCCAGGGTTCATTTTTTAAATTGTTGAGTCAATATATTCAAATTTAAATTTTTTGTCGTGAAAAGCACATTATTTGTCCAAAAAAAATGATGTTTTTTAAAGGTTTAATTATCTGTTTAAAAACTGAACCATCTATTTATTTGTTTAAATATTACTTATTTTTTAAAATTTATCTATTTGTACATGTGTCACATATTTGTCAAACTATATGTTTAAAAGTGTACACGTATCACCTATATGTTCAAATATCCAACTATCTATTCAAATGCATACATGTGTCACCTATTTATTCAATATCACGTATTTATCCAACTCACTGTCACAGCTGGATGCCGCCAACTTTTTGATGACTTTTGGCGCTAGCAACTTTTTCGGCAATTTTTCAATACATGCCCTTATCATAAAAAAATAATAATTAAACCTTGAACTAAATAATATAGGATAAATAACAACACGCTAGTATAGGAAAAAAATCACAAATTAGTATTAAAGCTTCTACATTTTAATAAATGTTATACTTTTTCACTGATTTATAAATAATTTCTCTTTGCTCCACCGACAAGTAATTCCCCCGACAACATATGACCCATAGCAATGAACATTTCACCAATTAATCTTTTTTTATCTTTAAATTTATAAAATTCACAACTTTTCTCCCTTTTTAAGTTAGAAAATTTTTCTTTATGGTAATACGAAAATAACCATATTTTTATTATATTTTATTTATTGTCACATATATCATTATTATGTTAATTAAGAACAATTTTATTATACAAACCTCCATATCATATTTAGTGGCGAAACTAGAAATCCAACACAAATGGGGCACATAATTACAACATTAAAAAAAAAAAAAAATTCCCCCATAACAAGTAACAATAAAACATTATTGTGGGGGCATATTTTGTGAATGACAGCACGTGGCCGAGGTGACGCCGACATGTCAGCCAGAGTGCCACGTGGCTTGGTTATGTGCGAGATGATCTCGGCTAGGCCAAGGTTATCTTTGGAGATATCGGAATCCGAGATGAGCGGATAAGGGACAAAAGTCCTAGAATAGGGGAGGACCTCAGTTTGGATAAAGATAAAACTCTTAGGGAGTTTATCTCTATCTAGCTGAGAGTCCAAGATGAGTATTGAGCCAAAGTCCATTGAAGCTAGGCTTCTATAGGGATTAGGTTAATGTCGGCTATAAAAGTAAGGTACCCTCGTGGGTCTAAAGTATGTTTTTTAGGCTCTGTCTAGTGAGTTAAGCACTATTGGCTATCTTTGAGAGATAATTACTGACTTGATCGTCGGAGTGCCTTCGAGTAGACGAACCACTGCTGAATTCTTATCTTTCTATAACATGTTGTTCGGGCTTAATCTATTCTGCCGATGCTCTCCTGTTGAGTTTCCCTGTTTGGTTGTGTGGTCAAAAATCAACACCCACAATTTTGGCGCCATCTGTAGGAAAGTAAGGAAAATAGATGGCCAACGATGTGCAGAAAGAAAAGATCAAGGACGACATCCCTAGTGGAAGTGGCAAACACGTCGATCCTAATGTGGAGGAGGAGACTATAATGAAGGACCTCGAGATCAGAATCCCAGCGAAAAGGACGTTGGCCAAGAGGGAGACACACCGAAGAAAGCACGTCAAGGCGGGTATTACAACGAAAGCGACCTCCAGATATGGAATGATAGATGCCTGAGGAGGGACAATGAGATGAAAGAATGGCAAACAAGTTGGCAGACCTACAATCGGTTGTCAACTTCATGATGCAGAACAACGTCATGCAGCTACCGTTTCCATTGAAGGACACGCCGATTCTAGCGGCCAAGAACGATGCCCAAAAAGGGGGGCCGAAAGCCGTCCTAGCAGTCCCTCAGCATGACAGGGTGAAGGAACAATTACATCGGCCTTCACGAGAAGGGGGGAGTCTCAAAGGACGCCTCGTACCAAACGAACGTATATTAAGGAACATCGGCATGTTCAAGGGAAGGAACTTTGTTTTGATACGATGAATGAAGAGAAGTTTAAGAGGACTCATAAACGACGCCGGGAGCAGCGCACCAAAAACGCTGAAATTCGTTGATCGTCGAGCTCCTGGTCGAACTAAGGAGGATTTGAGGGACTACCTCCAGAGGATACGGCAGAATGCCGAGGTCACATCCCCGGTCAAGCTGAGGATACCATTCTTAATGGAATTGGATAAATTCGAGGCCCTAAAAAGGTTTCACATACCGAGATTCCAGATATATGACGGTAAGTCTGATCTAAACTTTCACGTCGGCTTATATTTGAATTCAATGGCACTGTATACCGGGAATGAACCGTTACTTTACAAGGTGTTCCCCTCATCCTTTAGGGAAATTGCATCGGATTGGTTTCACAAGTTGCCAAAAGGAACTATGAAGAGTTGGGAAGGCTTGGCCGAGATGTTTGTGGCTAGGTTTGTTACAAACAAATTGCAGCCGTTGAGGGTAGACTCCCTAATGGCTTTGAAAATTAGCGAGGGTGAAAGCCTCAGGTCTTATGCGAAAAGGTATTACGAGGTGTTCAATCGAATACCAAGATGCAACCAGGAGTTGGCGGTCATATCTTTTAAGAACGGCCTGGAGGATGACTGCATGCTTCGAAAGTCACTAGCAAAGACTCTGCCGAAGAGTATGGAGGAGCTCATGGCCAGGATTTAGAAATATGCGAGAGGAGAAGATGATACACCAAGAACAAAGGCGTCAAAACAAGAGAAGATGAACGGCTCGCTGTAGACACCCCAATTTTGACTGGCCCTAAGGCTTGAGCGGTTTCTTTTGATTACCCGATGATGACAATTAGAATGTGTTTCTCACAAAATCCTCAATAAGAGAGATGGAATTTAAACTAATCCCAACCTTTACTATTATAACCAAATTGTTTTAAAATACTAAATTTCATTAGTTTAGTATTTTGTAATTTTGCATAATTTTATGTGTTTGTTCATATTTTTGGTGTTTTTATGTTTTTATATAAATTGGTATAAATTATATATTTTATATATAAAAAGAAAATAATAAAAAAAGTTATATTATTATATTATATGTTTATATTATTATTATATGTTTAGTATTTTGGTATAAATTATATATTTTATATTATTTATTATATTATAAAAAAATAAATAATAAAAAATCGTTTGTTGTCGGTCAGCCCTCGGCTGCCGACATCAAACATCAGGCATATATATATATATATATATTATTTTATATTATTATTATATTATATTTTGCTTATATAAGGACAAAGAGGGAGAGGCTCAAAGGGGGCAAAAAAAATTGTTTCAAAAAAGAGTTAGAGAGAAAAGAGAGAAAATATTAAACATTTCAATCTTGAGCCAAAACTTCCAAGCCTACATAACTACTGAAATTTCTCATTTTATACACCAAAAACACTCCAAAAATTATGATATAACCAAAGATCAATTGTCTTGATCATAAGGAAGAATGTTTAGTGATTGAAAGTGAGAAAAATTAGAGAGTTAGCCACTTTCCATACCATAAACTCCATAATTTCGAATTGAGGATTTGAGAACACACTTCCTACACTTGAGGGTGATCAAGAGGGAGTTTGTGAACTAAGGAGTTCATCCTTTCCTTGGAATGTGAATTTCACAAACCTTTCATTTTCTTACATTTATTACTTATTTTGCTCTTTTGATTTGATTTATTGTATATTGTTGTAATCTAATTGAAAGTTGTGAATTGATGTCCCATATATGTTGTTTTTAGCATGAGAAAAAACCTTCATGCTAAATAGTTTAATCTCTTCGGAGGTTCATTATCAGGGCATTACATCTCTCTCATGCCAAGAACAACTCCTTGTTTGACGCTTCTTTCCATTTAAAGGATTTAAACTCACCATTGGACTTAATGAATTAAAGAACATATGGTAATTTAAAATTGAGTAACTAAAATTGAGGTTAAAATAGTGCAAGATAATAATTTGGTTGTATTCAATCGGACGTTAATTGAACACATGGAAACTTAAGGCAGTTTATACTCATTAGTGATGAAATGATTCAAGTTTCCATGGTCACCACTTCTCTTGATCAATTCATGAAAGGAAAGAGGTTAGAATCATATTTTGTTACATTTATTGAACTTGCACAATTTGATTCACAAGCCATCATGCAATGAAATTGCTTGAGTTAGTGGTTTGTGGCTTAAGTTTACTTCTCCTTTGATTCGTTCATGATAATGGGGTGAGTTATGCAGACAACCCTAGAGAATACCCTGTGCATGCTCTGTTTGTCCTCTGTTGCAACAAGGTGAGCTGGGCAGCAGTGGCCGGCAAGCCATTTTCCATGGCCAGCAGTGGCCGGCAGACCACCTTTGATGGCCGGCATCCCTCACCAGTGGCCGGCCGCCCACTAATGCAAAATTCAGCAGTGTATTCCTTTGGCAGAGTAAAGCCATTCTGGAAGTGGGCAACAATGTATGTGTTCTATTATGCAACAGATGCTCTCTAGAAGCAAAACAGTGGCTTTTCAGGTGGAAATCGAGCATGCGCATGAACATTCCTCGCTTCCCGAGATGGAGTAATTAGTTGTTTAGCTTACTTACTTCTTTTAATAATACTTGTGTTGTTGTAATTATTTAATTAGCTAAAGTAGTTAATTAGTTGTGAGTTAATTTATTTCATTTGGTTTGTAATAGTTAATTAATTAGCTTAGCTTAAATAGTTAGTTAGTCAGCTTATTCATTCGGACTCTCATTCATGAGAGCATAATGTTTGTAATAATGTATATGTCTTCCAACCCCACATCTTTTTCCCTTTTATTTAACTACTTATGATGGTTAGTACAGGGACACCACGTTTAAATTAGCATTCTTCATGCTTGCATCCACTTGTATTGTATGCACCGAGGCTCGGTTCATTATTCCAACTGCATTGTTAATTTAATACTTATTTGAATACGTGCTTAAACCATATGCTATCAATTAATTCATATGTCATGTTAAGTAACTGAGCCTATTTTAGATTGCATATCTCATGTATTGCATTAGTCATATTGCATAGTTAGGAATCATGTATTTTTTCTAACTTTCTTATGTCTTTTTGGCTTGGAGTACGAAGTGAGCCTTTACTTGCTTTAGCATATTGCATGAGTGTGATTGTTGCCATGTCTAGCATGCTTACCATGAAGCTAAGTGCTTAATTGATATACCTACTTGTATGCCTGTGGATGAAGGCTAATTGCTTAAATTGGAATAATTTGAGCCATGCACATTTAAGCCCACTTTTCAAGTGACAAATTCAAACTCTTTTCAAAAAACAAACATGACTCAAGTGTTTCAATTTTTGCAAGTTAGTCTATACTTGTATATGCGCATCACATGGTAATGCTAGATTAATAATCGGAACAAGAACATATAATGCAAAGTAAGATTCATATCATGATTAGTAGAGGCCGATCTTTGATCGGGTGAGCGGGCGTGCTCAATTCATGACCTTCCCCTCTCGTACCTAAGTTCTTGAGCCAAGACAATCTTGGTGATGACGGACACGTAGCCTTTGGCACGAGTCATGAGTTTTCTAAATTTTCCCAAAATAAAACATTTAGGTGGCCACTCTATCTAGCAAAGCAGTCCATTTTTGACAATTTGATTCAAAATTGATTTTTCAAAAGATTCGCCAAATTTGGACTCCTTGATGTTTATCTATTTCATATTACACTTGTGGAATCAGATTCAGAATCGCGGGAGTCCGATATTGTAGGGCTTATTTCGACTTCTGAAAGGGGGCGCGAAAAAGTCGAGCTATACTCGCCGAAGCGAGGTTGAGTTAATACAAATTTTAATAGACAAGAAACAGGACTAAGGGCTGCACAGGCAGTCACCACTGTGTTCCGGATCCCAGTTTATAAAGTCCTGGAAAGGATTAGGAACTGTATTACAAAGCACCAGAAAAGATTCCTAACGAATTTATAGGAAGAAGCCTTAGGAAGCACTGTGCCTACCACAATGAGGATGGGCACCTGACTCAGGGGTGCAGAACGCTGAAGACGCATTTGGAACATTTGGTTAGACAAGGTCACTTAAAGGACCTAGTAGATGAGGCCAGAATGAGGGAAGAGCAGGCAAGGCTGCCCTAGGCACCGACAGCACCACCTCCACCAGCACCATAACCGTAAGCAAACGGACCTTGAGTGATCAATGTGATTCATTCGAGGGTCAATGAGAACGAGGTACGTGGGGAGACTCAGAGGGTGAAGCACTTACAACATGTGTATCAGGTTCAGCAAAAGAGGCCTAGGACAAACGAGTGCCAGGGACCAATGGTGTCCTTTACTGAAGCAGACCTAGACATGGTATAGCATCCACAGAACGATGCTCTGGTAATAACCCTCAAGATTGGAGAATGCCAGGTAAGGTGCATTCTGATTGACCAAGGCAACTTTTGTGACATCATGCATGTCACAAGGAGCTTGGCTTTCACCGAGATGATTTGGAGTAGTCCAACAGCCCAATGGTCGGGTTCAATGGAACGCTGATATGGCCCCTGGAAACAATAAATTTGGAGATACATGCGGGTACCAAGAAAGTAAACACAGAGTTCACATTCTTGCGAGCAAACATAGAGGTGTTTTCTTGGACGCCCTACGAGATGCCTAGCATTGACCCCGAGGTCACATGCCACAGACTAAACGTAGACAAGTCGGCTAAACCTGTTATTCAGCGAGCAAGGAGGCCGACATTGGTTCATTTAGATGCAATAGAGGAGGAAGTGAACAAATTGTTGGAGGCCAAAGCCATTCGAGAGGTAAACTACCCAACTTGGTTGTCTAATACAGTTGTTGTAAAAAAGAATAATGAAAAGTGGAGGGTCTGCGTGGACTTCACCAACCTGAATAAGGCTTGTCCCAAAGACAGTTTCCCACTCCCCAAGATCAATCAATTAGTGGATGCCACTTCGGGATATGGAAGGATAAGCTTCCTAGATGCTTACAGGGGATACCATCAGATAGCAATGTATCCCCCCGACAAGCAGAAGACTGCATTTATCACCCCAAAAGGGCTGTATTACTATAAAGTGATGCCTTTCGGGTTGAAAAATATAGGAGCAACCTACCAGAGGTTGGTGACCAAGATGTTCAGACATCTGTTCTGCAAAACAGTGGAAGTATACATTAATAACATGGTCGTGAAGACCAAAAAACCTGAGAATCACCTGGCCGACTTGAAGACAGTGTTCGATATTCTTAGAACATATCGGCTTCGACTCAATACTTCGAAATGTGCATTTGGAGTTGGGTCTGGTAAGTTCCTGGGGTACTTGGTTACTAGAAGGAGCATTGTTCGATATTCTTAGAACAATGCAGCGTTCGATAACATGGTCGTGAAGACCAAAAAACCTGAGAATCACCTGGCTGACTTGAAGGCAGTGTTCGATATTCTTAGAACATATCGGCTTCGACTCAATGCTTCGAAATGTGCATTTGGAGTTGGGTCTGGTAAGTTCCTGGGTACTTGGTTACTAGAAGGAGCATTGAGGCAAACCCAGATCAAATCAAGGCCATCCTTTAACTTGAAGAGCCCGACATCAGCAAACAAGTACAGATTTGACAGGAAGGGCCGCAGCCCTGAATTGGTTTATAAGCAGAATTTCATATAAGTGTAAACCATTTTTCAGTTTATTAAAGAAGGCCCAGATTATTTGTAGATAAAGGAGTGCGAAGTCGCCTTGGCCGACTTGAAAAAATACCTGACCACAACTCAAGTTCTCTTAAATCCAATACCTGGAGAGGAACTGTTCTTATACTTAGCAGTTTCGGAGCATGCAGGGAGTGCAGTGGTAATTAGAGAAGAGAAGGGAGAACAAAGGGCGGTATACTATGTAAGTAAAACCCTAGCAGGTGCAAAGACCAGGTACTTACCCTTGAAGAAATTGACACTGGCCTTAGTGATGACTTCCAAAAAACTAAATCATTACTTCCAAGCCCATAAGATTGTAGTGTTGACTGAGCACCCCTTGAAGTCCCTGCTGTAACAAGGAGATCTGATAGGCAGGGTAGCTAGATGGGCAGTGGTTTGGGCCAATATGATTTAGAGTTTAGACCCAGAACGACAATCAAAGGCCAGGTTCTGGCTGACTTTGTGGCCGAGTTCACACCTAGTGCCATCCCACATCGGGCTCCGGTAAGTCGCGGCTTAGAGTGTCCAAGGGAACAAGAAGAGACCCAGCTGGGAATGAAAAACCCCACAACAAAGCAAAAAAAATAAGAAAAACCCAAGCCCTGCGATATTTACATAAGCGACTCTTTCCACCTATTTGTTGATGGAAGTTCAAACCGTCAAGGAGCAGGAGCAAGAATGGTATTGGTATCACCAGATGGGCGAATGTTAGAGCAGTCTGTTCGTTTGGGGTTCAAGGCCTCAAACAATGAAGCAGAATATGAGGCACTAATCATAAGGTTAAAATTAGCAGCAATAATGGAAGCCGACGAGGTGGTAGTCTTCTATGACTCCCAACTTATTGTGAACCAGGTAACAAGCAAATATGCAACCCGAGATGAAAGAATGATACCTATGTCAAAGAAGTTGTTAGACTACTAGCCTTGTTTCAGGATTGCTGACTACAGCAGGTCAACCGAGATGACAACAGTCATGCCGATGCCTTGACTAACCTAACTAATGCAATGAAATTAGGGGAGGCAAGGACAATAATGGTTGATTAGTTGTCAGGCCCAAGTGTGGAACCACTAATCACAGAGTATGAAACAATGTGTGTGGAGATGCGTCCAAGTTGGATGGATGCAATAGTAATGTTTCTTAGGGACGACAAGTTACCGGATGATCGCAAAGAAGCACACAAGACCAGACTGAAGTCGGCAAGGTTTAGCCTAACAGCAGAAGGACATCTCTACAGAACGTTTTTTACTGGTCCCCTTTTGAGGTGTGTGCATCCCTCCCAAGTTGAAGACTTCTTGTATGAAATATATGAAGGGATATATGGAAGCCATGCTGGGGGCAGATCACTTGCTCATAGGGCCATTACTCAAGGGTACTGGTGGCTCTACACGCAGAAGGATGCTGAAGCCTACGTCAAAAAAGTATGAGAAGCGTCAAAGGTTTGCACCTTTGATACATCAACCAGCAGCAGATTTGAACCCAGTATCCTGCCCTTGGCTATTTGCCCAGTAAGGCATGGATCTTGTTGAATAACTGCCCCAAGCAACTGGGCAAAGGAAGTTTCTGCTGGGTAGCAACTGATTATTTCACCAAGTGGATAGAAGTTGAATCCCTTGCGAAGATTCGAGATGTTGATGTGAAGAACTTCATATGGAAGCACATCATCACCAGGTTTAAGATCTTAAAGGCAATAATAGCAGACAATGGTACACGGTTTGACAGCAAGCTAATTAAAAGCTTTTGTGCAAAGTATAAGATCAAGATCTATTACTCTACTATGAGTTTCTCCCAGAGTAATGGTCAAGCATAAACATCCAATAAGACTATCTTGGATGGAATCAAAAAGAGACTGGAAGCAGCAAAAGGAAAATAGGTGGAGGAGTTACCTAATGTACTCTGAACATACTGGACTACGCTGAGAAGATCAACTAGGGAGTCTCTATTTGCCATGGCTTATGGAACTGAAGCGATTATCCCATTGGAAGTCGGCATTCTAGGGATTAGAACCCAGGAGTGGAAAATGGTACTAATGAGGCATTTCTAGCCCGAGATCTAGACCTACTGGAGAAAAAAGAAAAGAGTAACAATTCGGCTGGAGGCATACCAGCAACAACTTGTTAGGGCTTACAACAAAAAGATCAACCCAAGAGAGTTCAAAGTTGGGGACCTTGTGCTGAAGAAAGTAGTCGGCAATAAGAAGGATCCTAGGGAGGGCAAGCTAGGCCCAAATTGGAAAGGGCCTTATAGAATCATCTCTCGGTCGCCGGCAATGGGGCATATTGACTTGAAGACAGTGATGGCAAAGACTTGCCAAGACCCTAGAACACTTGCAACCTAAAGTTTTTCTATCATTAGATTTTTGTTTTTCGAAGTTTATGTCATTAGCCGAAGTAGTAATAAAATTTTAGTTCGATTTTTATGAATCTGAAATTTGTGTGATAGGATTGACTAGTCCTATGGCGATGTTTCTGAATGAAGCATAACGAATAACTTAGACTTATTATATGACAGAGTTGAATTATACTTACATATGATAGAGTTGAACTAAGTTGGCAATATTTCTGAATGAAGCATGACGAATAACTTAGACTTATTATATGACAGAGTTGAATTATACTTGCATGTAATAGAGTTGAACTAAGTTGGCGACATTTCTAAATGAAACATGACGAATATATTAGACTTATTATATGACAGAGTTGAATTATACTTGCATATAATAGAGTTGAACTAAGTTGGCGATGTTTCCGAATAAAACATGACAAATAAACTTATCTTATGATAGAGTCGAATTGTACTTGCATATGATAGAGTTAAACTAAGATTTGTCTAAGTGTGCTTTAATCGGATTAACAGAGAAACCCAGGTTGAACACCTTGGCTAGTCTTTGTTTGAATCTATCACGACCCAAACCCGGTACCCAAAGGTTTAATGTCGTAACAAGATTAAAAAAAAAGTAATTCAGATAATTCTGTAGTTATAGCGCAAGCGGATAAATTAAATAAATTAAAATAAATAACTGGGTACCAACTGTTTATTTAAAAGGTAATAAAACATAGTTATTGGAGCTTCACTATATTACAAGAGTTTAATAATAGAAGACAGAAATCTTAAAAAAAACAAAATATCATAGCGATTCATTTTCCATCTTGATCCCGCTAAACCTCGTCACCTGAAAGGGGTAACAGCTATAAGCACATAGCAGAGTGAGAAATATTATACTATGAGGGCACAAAATGGCCATGGATATTTTTTTAAGCTAAAAATTATAAATTGAGTTGAGTTGAATACACAAATTAATTAAGTGCCAGAAACTAAAATAATCACTATAACCACGGTACATCACTAAGTAACTAGCACTACACTGGTCAATGGATCCATGACAAACACTGGGCCACAAAGTGGTCAATCACTAAGCCAACGGTTATTTAAGTCCCTCAAGGCATGGGACTCCCGTGGTGGTATTCACAAAACATATTTTCACATAAGGTTATAGCCAAATATTCTTTAAAATAAAAACAAACATATCCATGGGTTTCCTTTTAAGCGAATAGGGTTCAGAAATAAAACCACGTAACTGAAACCTTTATAAAACATAACTTTTCTTAATATACTAATAAAATATAACTTTTACATAGATTTTGGTACGTCAAAACATAAGTAAAATATATTTTGGTGACTCAAGGTATAATATAACTCACCTTAATAGTGACCCTTAACCTTACTCCACTAACACAACTTTCCTGCTATAAGTTTAGGACTTAAGCATACCTCTCTCGTTTTCTTTCTTTTCTTCTACAGATTGATCCATTCTTTCTTATATATAGGAAAGTGACACCACTAATGAGCCGACACGTGGCCAACCTGTATATCTTGCGGATCGGCTTCTTAATTCACTTGATTTGTTGTTATCACCTTAGATTCGTATTTATCCAAATCTTAGACTAATTATATTTTGACCCAATGTTATAATTATATAAATAATTTAACCCTTTACTAAATTACACTTTATTTAACAGGAAATTAATTATTTAATTTAGTACCACACCTATTATTATTATTATTATTATTGATAACATTATTATTTATTCCCTCTATTTATTTACTTTTTTTTTTAACTTTAATTTGTATTATAAATTTTATATTTGTGTTAATTTAGTCTCAAATAATAATCCCTAATTAATAACCAACCCAACGCCATTTTAGATTTATACATTTATTTATTTAATAATCTATCATCACGTGCAACCATAATTATATATAAATATTTATGTGACTTGATTAAACGTTCGGGGTGTCACATTTCTCCCCTTCTAATCAGAAGTTTGTCCTCAAACTTGACGTACCTTAACTTTCGAAGAGGTGCGGGTATTTAGCTCGCATTTGTGCTTCGGTTTCCCACGTAGCTTCTTCGATGCGATGATTTCACCATAAGACCTTTACCAGCGGTATGGTCTTATTTCGGAGAACTTGATTACGATGATCGAGAATCTGCACTGGTTGTTCTTCGTAGGTGAGATCTTCTCGAACCTCCAAGTTCTCATAATCGATGACATGTTCTGGATCTCGGAGATACCGTCGGAGCATTGAAACGTGAAACATGTTGTGGATATTAGATAGCTCAGGAGGTAGTGCAAGGCGATAGGCTACATGACCAATTCTTTCCAGTATCTCGAATGGCCCGATGTAACGTGGGTTTAGTTTCCCGCGCTTTCTGAATCGGATTACTCCTCTTGTTGGGGAGATTTTGAGAAACACATGGTCCCCTACTTGAAATTCCAAGTCTCGTCTCCGAGTATCTGCATAACTTTTTGGCGGCTGAGCGGTGCGAATTCGCTGTTGGATGAGTTGGATTTTCTCACTGGTGACTTGCACGATTTCGGGGCCTAACAATTTCCTGTCCCCGACCTCCGTCCAGCACAGAGGTGATCGACATTTCTTCCATACAGAGCTTCGTACGGCGCCATTCCAATGCTTGCCTGGTAGCTGTTGTTATAGGCGAATTCCACCAAAGGTAGGTGCTCATCCCAGTTACCTTTGAGGTCCAACACGCATACACGTAACATGTCTTCCAACGTTTGGATTGTTCTTTCGGATTGCCCATCGGTTTGTGGATGATAGGCCGTGCTGAATTTCAGTGTAGTTCCCAAAGCTTCTTGTAATCTATTCCAGAAATGAGACACGAAACGAGGATCTCGGTCAGACACGATTGATACTGGGATACCATGCAACCGAACAATCTCCTTGATATATAAAGTGGCAAACTTATTCAGAGGGTACATGATTTTGATTGGTAGAAAGTGTGCTGACTTTGTTAATCGTCTACTATAGCCCATATTGCATCATTCTTTGAAAAAGATTGTGGTAGCCCGACCACGAAGTCCATAGTAATGTGTTCCCACTTCCATTCAGGAATAGGGAGTGGTTGCAACATTCCTGCAGGTCTCTGATGTTCCGCTTTAACTTGTTGACAACGCAGGCATTTGGAGACATGGCTTGCTATGTCTTTCTTCATTCCGGTCCATCAGAAGTATTCCTTTAGATCGTGATACATCTTCGTATTGCCAGGATAGATTGCAAACCTCGAGTTATGAGCTTCTACCAATATCCTTTTCTTGAGTTCTGGAAGGTCGGGTACGCAAATTCGATTTCGAAATTTTGGCATCCCATTGTTGATTGTAAAGTCAGGATCAGGCGTGTTTCCTTGCTCCTCGTACTTTTTCTTCAAAAGTTTATCTTCACATTGGCGGCCTCTAATTTCTTCTATCAACTCGGGTTCCATGATTATGTTGGCGAGCAATCCATGGATCTTGCGGGGAACGAGGGTACATGCCAAACTTTTGGTCGTTTTTCGACTTGTGCATCTGCTACTACATTAGCTTTGCCGGGATGATGATGGATCTCTATATCGTAGTCCTTCATAAATTCTAGCCATCGTCGTTGCCTCATATTCAATTCCTTCTGTGTAAACAGATATTTGAGACTTTTGTGATGTGTAGATTTCGCAGGCTACTCCGTAGAGATAATGACGCCAGATTTTGAGGGCGAAGATCACCGCAGCCAATTCTAGATCATGAGTTGGATAGTTCCTTTCGTGAGTCTTTAGTTGGCGAGAGGCATAAGCAATGACCTTCCCGTTTTGCATAAGAACGCAACCCAAACCATTGTATGAGGCATCGCTGTAAATTATAAACCCTTCTGCTTCCGCGGGGAGCGCTAGTATTGGAGCCGTCACGAGTCTGTCCTTCAATTCTTGGAAGCAACGTTCCTGCTTGTCCGTCCATTCAAAGGGTGTGTTCTTTTGAGTTAGCTGGGTCAATGGTGAAGCTATCTTCGAGAAGTCTTGCACAAAGCGCCGGTAGTAGCCGGCTAGGCCCAAGAAGCTTCGAATTTCTGATACGTTAGTAGGTCGTGGCCAATCCACGATTGCTGCAACCTTTTGGGGATCAACTGAAATGCCATCTTTGTTAATGACGTGACCGAGGAAGTGTACACTAGTGATCCAGAATTCGCATTTCTTCAACTTGGCATAAAGTTTGTGATCACGTAATGTCTGTAGAACTTTTCGCAAGTGGTGTTCATGATCTTCTGGCGATTTGGAGTATATGAGAATGTCGTCAATGAAGACAATGACGAACTCGTCAAGATAGGGTTTGAACACTCGATTCATGAGGTCCATAAAGGCCGCTGGAGCATTGGTGACGCCAAATGGCATGACGAGGAACTCGTAGTGCCCATAACGGGTTCTGAAGGCAGTCTTTTCGATGCTTTCCGTTTTGACTTTTAGTTGATGGTAACCAGAACGCAAGTCAATTTTTGAGAACACTTGGGCGCCTTGCAGTTGATCAAACAAGTCGTCAATTCGTGGCAGGGGGTACCGATTTTGATGGTGACTTTATTTAGCTCTCGATAGTCGATACATAACCTCATTGTACCATCCTTTTTCTTTACGAACAGTACCGGAGCTCCCCATGGTGAGGTACTTGGTCGGATGAAGCCTTTATTCAGTAGTTCTTGGAGTTGAGTTTTTAGTTCTTTCAATTCTGCCATGGACATGCGGTAAGGGGTCTTTGAGATTGGTTGTGTACCAGGTTGGGTTTCAATGGTGAACTCGATTTCCCGATCAACTAGGGTGCCAGGCAGGTCTTCAGGAAACACATCCGGAAATTCTCGAACTACGGGGATCGCATCAAGTGTGGGGGTCTCTTGTTGAGTATCAATCACATAACAGATACAACCACAACAACCCTTTCTTAGCAGTCGTTGGGCTGTTATGAAGGATATAATACAGGGAGGGGAGAGGCTCCAGTTCCTTCGAAGACAAGCTCGAGTTGGTTTGGTGACCTGAGGAATACCTTTTTGGCTTTACAATCGATAGAGGCACAATTAGCAGCTAACCAATCCATTCCTAAGATTACATCAAAGGTACTAATGCCAAGGGGTATCAAGTCTACGTGTAAGGTTTCACCTTTTAAGGATATAGTGCAAGATTTGTATACATCAGTACTAAGGGCGGAATTTCCAGAGGGAAAAGACACAGATAGTATGTATCCTAAGGGTTCGGGTGTTGGCGCCAACTTGGTAGCAAAGTGTGGTGTAACGAAAGAATGAGTTGAACCAGAATCAAAGAGAACATGGGCTAAGTGACCACAAACAGAGAGTGTACCTGACACAACATTTTCAGTAACTTCTGGGTTTCCAGGCACCAGGGCAAAAGCTCTTCCTTGGCGTTTTTGATCCTTTCTCGCTCCTTCAGATACTGCGGGTTTTCGGACTGGTTCAAAGGGACGGACGAGCGTTGGACAATTTTTCAGCCAATGGCCAACTTGGCCACATCTAAAGCATGTTCTCGTATCTTGACGGCATGGTCCCCAATGAATCCGTCCACAGGTAGAGCAAGCTGGAGTGGTGCCTCCTTTAGGGTTTGCAGGCTTTGATTGCTTGGACCGGTTGAACTGGTTGTGCTCGTATTTATTCTCTTGGGAGGTGCGACCGGGCCTTCTGTTATCTTTTCCCAAAATCGCTTCCTCTGACTTGGCTCCCCAGATCGCAAGGCTTTAATTCCTTTTTCCCAATGTATGCTCGATCTACCACCGCCGCATAGGTTGGTAGTTTCAGAACCTCCAGCCTGTCCTTAATTTCAGGTCCAACCCTGCTTCAAATTTCCTGGCTTTTCGAGCTTCGGTGGGAATGACATATGTCGCGAACCGGGCCAGCTGTGTGAACTTACTTTCATATTCGGCCACTGTCATGGTTCCTTGCCTTAGATGTATGAATTCTGACGCTTTTTGTTCCCGTAGTGAATCTGGAAAGTACTTTTCATAGAATACTTCTAAAAATCTCGCCCAAGTCACAATATCTTCCTTTTCCAAGGTAAGGAGCCACCATTCTTGTGCATCATCCTTAAAGGTGAAGGTAGCAAAAGTCACCTTCTGTCTCTCTGTGCAAGGTAGTGCGCGGAAGATTTTCTCCATGTCCCTGACCCAAGCCTCTGCTACTAGTGGGTTTGGGCTGCCAACAAACGTAGTGGGTTTCAGATCTTGAAATTGTTTAATCGTAGTCGATTCTTCTCGTCTTTCTAATGTCCCATTGGTTATGCTGCCTTGCAAGGCTTGTAAAAAGTTGGTGACTGCCCTTTCCATGATCTGTTCCATTGGGATGGTACCGCTGACTGATGATCCGTTTTCATTTCCTTCGTTGGCCATTACTACAAGGCAAAATGATATAAGCGTGACATCATATTGAAACAATTTTGATACAATGTCATATATAACATATTAGTTCTATTATCACCACATTCGTATATATCGTATTAGTTTTGCTATTTTGCTATGAATATCACCACTTTCATATATAATATAATAGTTTTACCATCATGTTAATATTACCACATATATATCACATTAATACCATATACATCATTATTACCATACATAGGGTGTTAGTCTGGCGGTCACAAATCAATGTCTAATCCTACTAATACAAAAAGATTAGACTACTCATGGTCAGCTCACAAAAAGGGTCTTCTGGTCAGACATCTAAAATGGTCCATTAGGCCACCAGGAGAACTGGCCTCGGAAAACTGGTCCATGAAACAACCCCGGAAACTCACTTTGCATGATGGACTCAAACTCCCACCACTAAGCTCAACTCCGAAGCAGCTCCATACTACCTGAACCATGTAAACAGGAGCACCGTGATCATAACCCCAGAATTCCCGCCCAGTAATCCGTATCGGTGTCTCCAGGTATGATGCACCGTCGGTAAAGTCCACAGCTGGGGTATAGACAATGTGCTGGGGAGGTGTCGTGGTGCGAATGGCTACTAGGATATGCGGTCCCCTCCTCTCTGCAAAGCCTACGGGTAGAGGTGCGACCAGAAAATGTGGTGGTTCTATATATGGAGCAAGACCAACAACGTGGGTCGGTCCTATGTACCTTTCACGAGTGCTACCTCGGCTAAGTCTCCAGAATAATAAGTCCTCATCGGGTCAGCCTGTAAGTAAACGATCTTTCATGAGATGGTCAAGTGTTGGATGGGCTTGCCTGACAAGACTCTCTGAGTCACCCCAGCCCTCTAATTGGTTCGGGAGGAGATGAGCTTCTGGGGGCTCGTACCAGAATAGTTCCAATAGGTTCGCCATATCCTACAACACAAGAAAACTTAGCCTAGACATATATATAACATGACTTATATGCGTTAGACATATCACATAATAATGCAAGATATTTATATATTTTATTTTTTTTTTTGTGAAAATTATATAAAAATTTTAAAAATTGTACTATAATATATTTTTTTATTTTTTTTATTTTTTATAAAAAAAACCATTGCTCTGATACCACTTTTGTCACGACCCAAACCCGGTACCCAAAGGTTCAGCGTCGTAACAAGATAAAAAAAATAAAATAATTCGGATAATTCTGTAGTCACAGCGCAAGCGGATAAATTAAATAAATTAAAATAAATAACTGGGTACCAACTGTTTATTTAAAAGGTAATAAAACATAGTCATTTGAGCTTCACTGTATTACAAGAGTTTAATAATAAAAGATAGAAAACAAAATAACATAGCGATTCATTTTCCATCTTGATCCCGCTAAACCTCGTCACCTGAAAGGGGTAACAGCTATAAGCACATAGCAGAGTGAGAAATATTATACTATGAGGGGCACAAAATGGCCATGGATATTTATTTAAGCTAAAACATTATAAATTGAGTTGAGTTGAATACACAAATTAATTAAGTGCCAGAAACTGAAATAATCACTATAACCACGGTACATCACTAAGTGACAAGCACTACACTGGTCAATGGATCCACGACAAACACTGGACCACAGAGTGGTCAAACACTAGCCAATGGTTATTTAAGTCCCCCAAGGCATGGGACTCCAGTGGTGGTACTCACAAAACATATTTTCATATAAGGTCACAGCCAAATATTCTTTAAAAGTAAAACAAACATATCCATGGGTTTCCTTTTAAACAAGTAGGGTTCAGAAATAAAACCACGTAACTGAAACATTTATAAAACACAATTTTTATTATGATATTAATAAAACATAAATTATATAAAATAGATTTTGGTAAGTCAAAACATAAGTAAAATACTTTTTGGTAACTCAAGATATAATATAACTTACCTTAAATTAATTCATTTATCCTTTCTTTCCACCAACACTCGTGCGTCCTCTCTTATACCTTTTTTTTTTTTTTCTTACCGCTGCCTTAACTCACTATTCTACTATTTATAGGAGGTGAATCGCGGGTGGCAAGCCTGAAATTTCTGAAACTTTGACTGAGTCCACCCTTATCCATATATTATTAACTGGTTTGAATCCTATGACCATGACTAATCCATCTAACTTAGACATGTTTTTTGACCATTTTTTAATTTAAGAGTTATTACCTTCTTTGGTAATTCAAGATGACTCCTAAAATTTACGTATAATAATAAGTTAGGTTCATGTCTAAAAACCTCACTACCCAACTATAAATCACCACTTACCACTTACTAAAATATTTAATGTATAATATTTCACAACGTATTTCTTTAACCATAAAAATCTCAATCTCCTAAATTATGCATTTATTTATTATCATTTATTTTTTATTATTATTATCACTACAAACATATATATACTTATTATTATTATTATTATTATTATTATTATTTATTTTATTATTTATTTTATCGAAATGTTAAATTTAAAACATTCGGGTGTCACATAGGCTATTGCCGAACCACGTAAATACCTTGTCTCTTTTTTGTTTGTGATTGATTTCTGGTTCAAAGTTGTCTTTACATGCCTCACTTTGACCGGCGTGTGTGGGCCAACCCAACATCCGTTTTGCCTCTGCTTTCTGGGTCTGGACTCCTCTCATCGAGAGCTTCCTCCTGGTATGCTCGAAAGTGAATTTCGAGCAACTTGATTTGTAGGCAATTATGAAAAACACACCTTGTTTTTCTAAAAAATCGACCAACAAGGCTCTGATACCACTTGTTAGAATTAGAGCACACTAGAAATCAATCACACACAAAAAAGAGACAAGATATTTACGTGGTTTGGCAATAGCCTACGCCCACGCCCACGGAAGAGATATCCACTATAGAATTTTCTTGGAGGGAGTTTACAACACTCACACCTGGATTGGCGAGGAATCTGCTCACAACGCCAACTGCGTGAGCTATCATATTCTCACTTGAGAGTCTTCGGGTGTAAGGCGTTCACACACATCTCTAAGGAAAACAGACAGAAGCTTGATGACAAGTCCACTCCATGTATATTTGTAGGCTATTCAGATGCAGCATTTGGGTACAAGTTGTGGGACCCAATGAACAAGAAGATGTTCAAGAGCAAAAATGTTGTGTTCTAGGAAGACCAGACAGTAGCAAATTTTGAGAAGTCTGCAAAGTCTAGAGATGTCATCACTCTAAACTTGTTCTCATCTCCCGAGTCATCACAAAATGCTAGATGTGATTATGTGCAACAAGAAGTGCCAAAGTTACAGGATCCTATGCCAGAAATTGAGGATCAGAAGGAAAAATAAAAACCCTAATGAAGAGGGTGTTGAGCAGGGGGAGCAACCCCCTCAATTAGAGGCAACTGGGCCTCAGTTGCGGAGATCTGGAAGAGCTGATGTGCCATCAACCAAATATCTCGCTTCTCAATATATTCTGATTACTGATGAGAGAGAGCCTGCGAGTTTTTCAGAAGCAAAGAATCATATAGAGAAAGATTGCTGGATACAAGCCATGAAGGAGGAGATGAGTTCTTTGCAGAAGAACCATACTTATGAGCTTGTTTCACTTACA